>JAXCGZ010022967.1:5000-15000 GCA_037179515.1 Halocaridina rubra
TGAACATGGAAAAGTTGCTAGAGGGAATAGATAAATAGATATATAGATAGATAAATAGATAGATAGATAGATAACTAGATAGATAGATAGATAACTAGATAGATAGATAGATGGATAGATAGATAGATAGATAGATAGATAGATAGATAATAAGATAGATAGATAGATAGATAGATAGATAGAAGGGAGAGCCAGAACGAACTCTTACCATTAATTCTAAATTCTAGCTCATTGAATATATATAAATATCAAATATGAGTCATATATGTATTATATATATTTTATATATGTATTATATATGTATATATGAGTGGTAGTGGGAATATGTTAATTAGTGTATAGCTTAAATACATATACATCGTAATGTATATATGACTATTAAATACTCCAATACAAGCGATTAGTTTAACATAGTGTATGTAATTAGTACACAAATAATTAGCATATAATTAGTATATAATTAGTATATAATTAACTGCAAGCTATGCTTCAAGAAAAACTAAAGATAAGTTTGGCAAAAATTCTATGTTCTGAAATATCCCAAATCAAATGTTTCAAATTTTAAAGAAATATAGAAGACAGTTTTTTACTGAATATTTGTCATTGGAAACTGGTTTTAATATGAATGTATTTAACAAAACAGTGTTCATTATGAGAAATGTATATAATCATTTTATGAATGCCTACATACCTTTTTTTCTAAACTGTTTTAATATTTACTAAATTTAGACTGGAATACAAATGTTATTTTTTTTCACTCACTCTTTTGGATATGAGTGACTGAACTACCAGTCTTAACCCAGACGAAGTTAAATGAAATCAAGTGAATCAAAATGAAATTAATTTCTTGAATTTTCGTTCAGGATTACTATCTAGCATAAAGGCTCACTATAATATAATGATATATTTAGATTAATTTCATTAATATATGTTAATTACTCTCTCTAGTGAATATATCACATGAATATTTCAGTGCATTTAAATAACATGAACAGTATTAAAAGCATCTAATAAATTATTAATAAATTATTAATATTAGCATTAGCTACAAATTTATCTGAAATTATTAGGATGCTAATGATTAAGGGTAAAAATCTTCTTGAATTAATACATTTAGTGTATATTAAGCGTCATAAGGTATGGTATGTGTGAAGTTGATGCCCATAATTGCCTTTTTAATATTAAATTCGGTTAGGTTTTGTTATGTTAATTAAGTTAGGAGAGTGGGGTTTGGGGGCGAAGGTCCTCTAGTTAGAGAAAAAATAACTAAATTTGCAACCATAAAAATTCAAGACACTGAATTATGGCTATTCTAAATCGTTTCCTATGCGAAATTATCAAGTTAGAGTCATTAGTGTTATTTTATAATGTTATGTAGTTATGTTATTTCGCCTAAAATATCTATAAAATGGCCTCATTTCAGAGCCCAAATCAAGTAAAGACCACAGTTTAACAATTACCTTTGGTATGGCCTAAATGTTAAGAAAATGGCCACATTTCAGAGCCCAAATCAAGTAAAGGCAACAATTTCACAATTAACTTTGGTATGGCCTACATGTTAAGAAAATGGCCACATTTCAGAGCCCAAATCAAGTAAAGGCAACAATTTCACAATTACCTTTGGTATGGCCTAAATGTTAAGAAAATGGCCACATTTCAGAACCCAAATCAAGTAAAGGCAACAATTTCACAATTACCATTGGTATCAAGAAAATGGCCACATTTCAGAGCCCAAATCAAGTAAAGCCAACAATTTCACAATTACCTTTGGTATGGCCTAAATGTTACAATCACAATAACTTAGATAAGTAAAAAAAAATCCATCCATCCATATACCAAAACCATATTCCTCCTTATAAGGGAAGGTGACTGAGTCAAAGGAAAAGACTTTGACTTTTTGTGGGAAGTAAATACAGAGGAGAGGATTCCCAGTCCCCTCGCTCGCCTAATTTAATAGCCTTTTGCGACACGCAGGGGAACACGGAGGAAGTACTCTTACCCCCCTCCCTCAGGGGGATACAAAAAATTACAGATATATAAATATGTTAAGAAATATTAAAAAAGATATGTAATAAATATGAAGATTCTTTCATGAGCAAAATGACCTAAACTAATTATACACTTTTACTAATTAACACAAATTATATAATGAAAATCATTGTCTATCCGCCATTATTCTCTAGGTATTATCTAAGACAGGTGGAGATAAGCGTATAATTTACTAATTTCCTAACTTTCCAGCCACTGGTATAGTTTGTATTTCTGTCCTTAACCAGATTTAGTGTGGACGTAGAGAGGTCAAAATAGGTCTAACGGTGTGGTCACACTAAACGCGACATGCTTGGAGTGTAGATGGTAGCGGGTAGCCTTGTGGATCAGCGGTGAGAACATACCATGTCATCCAGTGTGAGCGGCCATAATTGATGTGGTTTCAACCCGTATGGCAACTCGCGTAAGATGATCTAAGACATGTCTTACTGCTATGGCAGTAGGCAATCCAATGCCCTCTACATTACAAGAAAATGGCGTTCATTGCATCCGTACCTTAAGTTTTGGTTATTTAAATTTTCTTATATATATATATATATATATATATATATATATATATATATATATATATATATATATATATATATATATAGTGTGTGTGTGTGTGTGTGTGTGTGTGTGTGTGTGTGTGTGTGTGTGTGTGTGTGTGTGTGTGTGTGTGTGTGTGTGTGTGTGTGTGTGTATACTGAAGAGCTCAGGTTTCTTTAAAAGTATTCTGTGAGTTACATTTAACTTCAAAAGTGGACATCATATTCATAAGGGTTCATCCACAGTGAATGCAGATTACTCTGAGGGAAATGGGGAGTGGCTTGCCACTACCCTCCCTCTTGATTAGGAAACGGGATCGAAAATCAGGGTTCCGGTTAGGAGCTTTCTAAACATAGCTGATACCCCCTCCAGGTGTGCTACTTATCAGTCCGCACCCGATAGATATAAATTGATGTAACTGATCCATAAAAGAAGGTGAGGAGATGTGAAGAAGCGAGACGAAACAGCAATTAGGTCATTCTATGGGTCACCGGTGTGCAAATCAACGGGGTGCATGAAGAAGACGATGGGGTCACATGATGAAGACTTGCTTTATTGATCAAATACATCAATTTATAGTAACAGCTGTGGACTGCATAGTAGTGCACCCAGAGAAGGAATCGGCTATAATGAGACATTTCCTGACCAGAATCCTGAATTTTGGTCCCGTTTCGTAATCGTGAGGAAAATAATGATACACCAAATGAGTCTCTAGACAACCTTCTATTATCTAACTACAGGCAAATCGAATTCAGTGTGACTGTACCTTTGTGTTTTCAATAAGTTACCACGCATCAATAGCTCTCCCATTTTGAAGGTAAGATATAGCTATTAACCATTATCAGTTATACGAACAGTAAGTACATTTTTAATGACAGATCTTAGTCTTTTATTCCTACCATCAATATACTAAGAATAGAACAGGTATGAACTGATTTCTAAAAGACCATAGACTAGTGGGTGTACATTAGCCTAACACCAATGAAATCTTGAGCCCGATTTTTTAAACAGTGTAAACCTAGGATATCATATTGTTAGTTAGCTAGACACACACAAATGGATTTTATAAACGCATCTGACGCGGCTCTGTGTATGGCTAGGATTCCGTACGGGATCCTAGCCATACATAGAACCGCGTCAGATGCGTTTATAAAATCCATTTGTGTGTGTCTAGCTAACTAACAATATGGTATCCTAGGTTTACACTGTTTAAGAAATCGGGCCTTGGTCTCTATCCAACACTGTTTATTATTTACAAAGTTTTGTGACCCTTACTGATTCTAATATACAAACAACTTAATCTAACTAAACAGTTGGTACAATTACTACTTTCATAGAAAAGTTCCATAAGCTTTCTCATTGAAAGGAAGTCTGACATATTACTCCTAACTGGTGATAAGTTAAGATTTTTAATTAAGGGACCTTACTGTGATACCAAAATATTCTTACTTGGCAAAGCAAGTTTCATTACCTATATATAAGTGTTTTTAATGTGTTTATTTATTGGTTATTACGACTTCGATAAAACAAGAACGCAAAGCAACTCTTTTTTTTTTATCTTTTCACATCAAGTACCGGCATTTATTTGAAGTCATGACAAATGTTGCGAGTTTTCGAGTGTTTTCAAGATTTCTGCTTTTTGAAGCATCAAATACATATACATTTAAGAGAGAATTAGGTATATCCAAATACATCTAAGATTTATAAAGAGGGAATACAGCCACCCAGTGGCCATAATTATGGAATGATTAGAGCTTGGATATTCTTTTTAAAGAGAGAATTAGGTATATCCAAATACATATAAGAGATATAAAGAGAGAATACAGCCACCCAGTGGCCATAATTAGGGAGTGATTACAGCTTGGATTTTTTTTTTATAATACAATAGGTGTGAATGAAGTTTAAAATCTATATTAACATATATATTTTGGATCCTGTAGAGATGAGTAATCCTCTGAACCTCATGCAAAGCTAAATAACAAAGTATATTGTTGGGTTAGGTTAGGTCAAGTTAGGTTTGGTTAGGTCAAGTTAGGTTAGGTTAGGGTCGGTGAGGTTAGCTTAGGTGACTTGCCTTATAAATATGAATAAGCCTAGAGACCCTAGGGTTACGCTTCTTTACTAGATCCACTTTTTACAATCTGTTTGCTTATTGGGTAGTAAGAAATTATCAGTTCCAATTACTTTAATGCTTACTTTCAAGACTATTATTTGTCAATTAAATTTTCATCTCTGTGGTTGGCCGTTTGATTCTAAGATAAATATGCATTTAGCTACTGAGTGGAAATTCACACTTTTTTTATGTTAACTATAAAAATGATTTAATAAGATAAACTGAAAGTTCTCTTGGACGAATAAAGTAATTTTCACATTTACTGCCAACTCAAAGTGTAAAGTAATTTACTGCCAACTCAGAGTGTAAAGTAACTCTCATATTTACTGCCAACTCAGAGTGTAAAGTAACTTTCATATTTACTGCCAACTCAGAGTGTAAAGTAACATTCATATTTACTGCCAACTCAGAGTGTAAAGTAACTTTCATATTTACTGCCAACTCAGAATGTATGTGATTGTAATTATTTATACAAATAAACATGTATATATTGATTGTATACAGCGCTGAGCCATAATTTCGAGTTTAAAATTGTTTATACCTGACACATAATCTACATTTTTTGTATTGTTGGAGATACATTCTATGTTTAAGTATTGTAAAGCAATATATACATAAACTTTCTTGAAACACATATAATCACATCTACCTCCTAAGTATTCACAGTCAAGTTCACAGTAGTAAATGTTTACTTAAAACACATAAAGAGATGACACAAAACTTATATTATCATAATTGTTGATTAAGACTCTTTGATTGGATACTGAAATGTCCATTTTGGTTTAATTCGAAAATATTTGTATTATATTGATAAAATCAGTAGCTCTCTTATGCTTATTACTGATTTGATGAGTTTCATTAACTAATATTATAATTGTTTTTCTGATAAAAGTAGACCAAATTTATACACTGCAAGCCAAAGAATACTAGAAGAAGAATAGTTCATGGAATAATTAATTAACTCCTCTGTATGAAGTTTCCTCTTCTAAAACACTGTTTTGGTCTAAAAGAATTATGGACTTTAATGATATAAGTCATTGATAAGCTAGTCATGTCAGGTACAGAACTCTATACAATATAACTTCATTACAAATTCATATTTCATAAACCTTAAGTCAGTGGACGAGTTGTATATCTTCTCTATGCAAAATAGCAATGCTTATTTTTTTTTCTAAAAAGCTAAGAGATCATTTCATACTCGTATATAACAATAAAGAAAGGAATATAGAAGCTATTCCAATGATATTTGTATTTTCACTCTTAAGCAAACGTTCAAAAACGTTTCTTCCAGTTTTTGAGAGACAGTTGGTGACTATGGCATCTCACTGATTATCTTCACTAATGACTTCTTAAGAATCATAAACACAGGTGTTTCTACGACCATTCTATTATACTTCTGCCACTTGAGGATCCTCCAAAGACCTTGTGCTACTGAAGCTAGCAGCAGCTCTAGCTAAGTCCAAAGTAGAACCGTGCTGATCATGAGCAGCTAATCTATTAGCTGCCCCTCGACCAGCTGCTTCTTTTGCTGCTCTTGCGGATGAAACAGAAGAGAAAGTCCACATCCAACGGCGGCCAAAGAATTGTCTGATATTCAGAAAACGGTCAGTCAAACTGGAACTGCTATGCATTCGAGCAAATCTTTGAGTAACTACTGCGACGGTAGGACTCCGCTGTCACTTACTTCCATCCTCCGTTGGAGCACTCGTAGCCCCAGCTACTTTCCAGGTTGGACGAGGACTGGAAGCTGAGGGGGTTTTAGGAGTGGTAGGAGTTGGTGGTGGCAGGAGAGGGCTCGCTGGTGCTCCAGGACTTGTTGGTGTTGGTGGAGTGGCACCAACGCTCGCAGCTGCAAAAGCTCCACTAGGTGCAGCTGCCTTTTCCTTGACAGCAGCCGTACCTGCAGATACATTAGCAGACGATGCAGGAACTGTATATATCTCGCGCAGGATCTCTGGTGGTTGCCTTCGTGGAGGCTTCAGGACAGAATACTGGGAACCCCACTCGACTTCCTCAGCCGGACCACATATCTTATATGCACAACATCCCACGACACAAACAGCAAACAGTGCTCCAAAACACATTGCTGTTAACTGCATGGCCAACACCATATCTGTAAGAAGATGTAGTGAAATAACAGGCATGAAATATCACCAGAATCATTGAGAAAATAAGACAATTAATTTTATCATTGCACAGTAATTAATTCACTATCCTAAGTAAGTATAATTACGAGAGCATTTCAGTGCACCAGGCTTGTGGCCAGTCAGACTCTTTCATGTCAATTTCGCACTTAAATATATACGATAGAGAAACCAAAAAAATTTAATGGTTTACAATATAATCTCTTTCAACATTGAGGTGTGCAATGCATCTACTGTGTGCAAAGCATTGTACAATATGGTTTGAGGCCATAAATTGAGGGCTTGCTCAAAGCTTTCCAGACCATGGGATGACTCACCCTCCCATGTCATAACAGGGGCAGAAGAGTTCGAAAGTCCATTGTAGCTTCCAACGCTTCCTCCAGAGCCTTTCCCAGCCTTGCCTCCCCTGGCACACCCAGCAGGGATACCTGTTGATATATTAAAAATGAATCTATTTTCAATAGGATTAAGAAATTGGTTTTATTAGAGAAAGGTGTTTTGTGTAGTATGTGATGATAATTAAAGCACACATGATTATAGCGTAGTGTAGGGTACTCTGTTAATCAACTTTAATACACTTTCAGGTATTTTGATGCAAATCTAATGTTTGATTCAAATCTAATCTTTCTATTGTATAGCAGGTTTTACAGTATATATATGGTATTGTGCAGAATCTGAAAATAGATTGAATAACAGAAATATAGTGTATTTTTAATTTTTTTTTATTTCCATTTGATGAAAAGTGAATTGTTTTCGTTATGGATCTAGAAACACAGAACGAGGTTTTTTTTTTTTTCAATACATGTATTTGAAAATTTTGTTAAACTGATCTAGACATTGATAGTCAAGGATGTATTCGTCATAGATGACAACAAAAACTTAATCAATAATTGTTTATTATATATTAACTAGTGATTATTTATACAAAGCATTAATAATGTATAGATTAATGTAATTGCGTGTCAATGTAAAATGATATGATTAATAAAGATTATTTCTGGTTAGAAGTGAGAATAGCAAGTGAGAATTATTTAAAAATAATTTAAGAAGTCAATTGGATTTTAATTAGTGAAATGGATCTGTAATTATTAACTGGTGTATTTAAAATATTACATGGTACACACATTTAAAAAAAAAAGAAAACAAAACAATATTTCTCTATATACTGTGCACTGAAGCCAGAGGGACTTACTGAAAGAAAATAACATTAATAAGAAACGAGCATAATGAAAACACAGAGGCTTTTATTTATGAGAAATATAATATTATTTAAATATGTGTAATGGAAAATAAGCTCCATGTAAGGACTGAAGACCAATATATTTGAACTTTCTTCTGTTTGATAGTTACTGATGATAATGTATCGAAACTTTCCCTATTTCTTTACAATACAATATATTTTGCGTCCCGGTCATTTTCCTCAAAATAAATCTTATTTCCCATTACGAATTAACAGACATTCTGAGATCTACCTGAGTTACATCTATATATATGAAATATATATTATGATTATCATTATTCAAGAATTATTTTTTACCTGCAGTCGAACTGAACAGATTCTAATGGCATCCAACATTAAATTAGTTTAAAAATACTATAAATTACTTTAGTTTTTTGGACAGTTGAGAGACTCTAGGAAACATATTTGCTAAGATAAAAGGATAGGGAACAGCTTGTGTCAATCTAATGTACTATTCAGTGCATGTGAAGAGATCCAGTTACTGTGCAAAAATTATGAACAGAATGTTTATATCTTATCTTGGTGCTTGTAATGTGCTTACAGAGAGGGGAAAAGAGGGGATTCGAACAGCGTGTGTCAATCTAATGTACTTTTCAGTGCATGTGAAGAGATCCAGTTACTATGCAAAGATTATGAGAAGACTGTTAATAATTTATCTTGGTGCTTGTAATGTGCTTACAGAGAGGGGAAAAGAGGGGATTCGAACAGCTTGTGTCAATCTAATGTACTTTTCAGTGCATGTGAAGAGATCCAGTTACTGTGCAAAGATTATGAGAAGACTGTTAATAATTTATCTTGGTGCTTGTAATGTGCTTACAGAGAGGGGAAAAGAGGGGATTCTAGTATATAAAAAACAACTAGACGTTCATTGTTTTCGACTGTGTGCAAATGCAACTGATTACAAAATGTGTTACAGACTACAGATCTCGAAAGAATATTCTAGTTTTGTTGTGTCAAGACGAAATAATGTCTTGCATTTCAACGAAAAAAATATAAATAAAACGTATAACCAAGACGACTGGACAACACAAATTAAGTATAAGAGAACAATATGCTACACTAATTACTTCTAATGATTAAAACACAGATAAGAAACCAACGCTTAGAGCAAGACAGATATTATTTATCTTGCAAATACACATTTCTTGCTTAGATACGGTCATTACGGTGGAACACCATCCTACCCTGCACGGCGATAACACATTAGGCAGGATAAATATGATGACAGTACAGGTTGAAAGACTAGTTACTATAATGGATTCATAGTGCTCTGGTCAAGGAAGCTCCGCCCATATGAATCTATGACTGCGTGTGATACGTCTGTGAGTCAGTGTGCGATCAGAGCACTTGGGACACAGGTGCCAGAAGAGTAACTCGCTTCTTATTGAGAAAAAAGTAGTTTCTTGCAAAGTTCAATGGCTCTGATAACCCCATTTAAAGTTATATGACCCTTTACATGGTTAGGTTAGGTTAGATTAGGATAGGTTTCATTACTTTAGGTTTGCTTAAGTTAGGGTACGTTAGGTTAGGTTAAGTTGGGGTTTGTTAGGTGACTTGCTTTGTATATTTGAATAACCCTAACATATCCTAGGGTTCTTTTTCTTTACAAGATCCAGATATTATATACAAAGCTATAACTTAATGGGCGGAGCTATTCATTTCATAAGCAAATCCTATTGGCTGTGTGTCAGAAACACGGGTAACAATAATTACTTCTGCCATTTCTCAACGTGTAGGTCGAATAATTCTCCACCAGTGTCATGTGAAAGCAATACGGGACAAACACTATTGACGGACGACTCAACAATTTATCTAATACCGTCTGTTCCAAAGACAACAAAGAATACTTGCTTAAATGCAAGAATACACTATCTACTGCTATATTACTTGTAAATAAAAATATTATTATCACAAACAACACTACCA
>JAXCGZ010022967.1:17500-80000 GCA_037179515.1 Halocaridina rubra
ATTAGCAAAATGGCAGACGCTGCCGAATTAAAATTACAGCGACCCTACTTGACAATATAAGCTTCAGGAAACGATGCTCAAGAAGACGTTTTATCTAGCGGATTTGACGGTCCAATTTCGCGGATTGTTAAATTTTCCATATATTTATAACACTGATTTAATACACTGATTTAAGCGTTTCCCGTCAGTGCTTTAAGTAGCTTTGATAGAAGTGGGTGTGTGCGAGTTTCCGGTCTCGTTTCAAGGCCACTTTGGCCCGATTTCTTAAACAGTGTAAACCTAGGATACCTTATTGTAAGTTAGCTAAACACACATAAATGGATTTCATATATGCATCTGAAGTGGTTCTGTAAACCTAGGATACCATATTGTTAGTTAGCTAGACACAAATGGATTTCATAAACGCATCTGACGCGGTTCTGTGTATGGCTAGGATCCCGTACGGGATCCTAGCCATACACAGAACCGCGTCAGATGCGTTTATAAAATACATTTGTGTGTCTAGCTAACTAACAATATGGTATTCTAGGTTTACACTGTTTAAGAAATCGGGCCTTTACCTCATCAAATCTGAGTAAGATTAAGTTTGGATAACTAGGTTCTTAGTTTGTTTAGTTATGTTAGCAAAATAGTTTAGTCCAAGAACAAAAGGGGTGCATAAAACGAATATTTTTAAATTTTAGTTTTATTATTTTTTGTTTAAGTATATGTGACATATGAACACTAAATTGTGTTATTATATTTGTTTGATTACTTTTAATTATGGTGTTTATTTGTTTTATATTGTTAATAAAACACAAAAAATTTATATAATTTTTTTTTGTTTTGTTTTATGTAATAATCACGTTTATTTTAACATTTTTGTAATGTTATTTGTTACGTTAAAGATAAAAAAAAAAAAAAAATATGTAGAAGGAAGTGGTCGATATTACAGAATAAAATATGATTACACGTGATTTAGGCCATTATTATTATTATTATTATTACTATCATATATATATATATATATATATATAATATATATATATATATATATATATATATATATATATATATATATATGTGTGTGGGGGGGGAGGTTGGATATTTGGTGTTTAATAAGCCTAGGCTAATTCTATTCATATGTGGCAGTTCAATCGGTCACTTTGGATAAGATCTCTCCTCTCTCTCTCCTCTCTCTCTCTCTCTCTCTCTCTCTCTCTCTCTCTCTCTCTCTCTCGATTGATCAATCTATATGCAAACAAAAGAATAGCCATTTCACTAGTTCGAAAAACTAAGAACTTGTATAGCAACTAATAAACCTTTATTATAGACTCATCCTAACCTTACGAGCCTAACCACATATTTATTAACAAGGGCTAAAGGGAAGGCATGTTGATTATATTATTTTAAGCTTGTATAATAAAACCAAAATATTAAAAATCAAAATTATATTTTATCCATTATTCGAAATTTTTACTTTAAAATATAAAAAAAAGACTGAAGAGGTAAATCTTTACTTTCACACCCGCTTCCCTTCGAGTCGATAATTGATGAAGTATCTTAAATCAATGACTATTGAATATCTATCAATCTATCTATTTTGGCTGTCTCCCCCAATTGGGGGGTATCCGACATAAAAAAAAGAAACAATAAGAATATCACTGGCAAATAATAACAGAACTCATTGTCGGGTGTGAAAGTACGCATTTACCAGTGTCATTATAGCATGCGGTCTACCTCACACTATAGTACCCCAACTTAGCTAAGCTAACGTAACCTAATATAACCAGGTTAGGTTAGCTTTATATGATGTTCCTATATTAGTGATACATTGCAAAATCGTAATACATAATTCCATATTTATGAGAATTTTTTTATTCAGAACAAATTCCAAAACACTTGTCAACTTTATATGTATGTTTTTAATTAAACTTTAGTATATTGCCGTGTGAAATTCATAGAATTTGGAGTTATATATATATATATATATATATATATATATATATATATATATATATATATATTACTCCTGATAATAATAATAATAATAATAATAATAATAATAATAATAATAGCTATCATTATTAACTATTATTATTATTATTATTATTATTATTATTATTATTATTAATTTTCACTTTTGCTTTATGAATGGCTGTATTGCATCATTAAAATTTCTCTCTCTCTCTCTCTCTCTCTCTCCTCTCTCTCTCTCTCTCTCTCTCTCTCTCTCTCTCTCTCTCTCTCTCTCTCTCTCTCTCTCCTGCCATTAATGTAAGCTATAATGGTTGTTATTGTGTTATTTAAACTATTTAGCAAGACTCTGCTTTATTTACTAATATTGGCAACCCCGTTAATATCTTGCCTGTAAGGGTCCCCTTGATTTTTGGGGTAAATGTACAGCGGTCTGTAATGGTCGATGTTTTACCCAATTAGGAAGATTTCTTCTCAATTAAAGTATCTGAATTCTAGATCAAACCTTAGCACGAGGGTCTGCCCCTCTCTTTCTTTGTCTCTTACTTTATTTAATTTTCGTGCTTTCCCTCCATTTCCCTTATATCCTTAATTCCCTCCACTTTTTTCCCCTCCTATCCTATCCCATCCTATAAAAAAAAAAAAAAAAAAAAAAAAAAAAAAAAAAAAAAATTCTTTGCACTACATCGACACACGTTTTGGTATTGTTTTTACTTTCACACCCGTCTCATCTCCGACAATTCTATGCTTGTTTAAGTTGCTCTGAATATTTTAAGATTTTATTTTTTTGTGTTTTTGATTGAATCTGATCTTTTAAATAATCTTTAATTACTCGTTTTTAAGTTTGGCCAAGTAAACTTTAGTTATGTAAGATAAAGTTTAGATAGGATAGGTTAGGTTAGGAAAAGTTTAGGTAATTTAAACTAGGAATGATGTCCGACGGTTTTGAATACTAGATTCATTCAAAACACCAAAAACCGTATAAGAAAATACAAATTTTACCTCCAAGGCGAGACGGGTGACATAGTAAAAATTAACCTCTCTTTGTTTTGTTTTTTTGCTGTATTTTTTTCAACCAATTGCTTTCACGATGAATTCATAATTTACTCTTGCTAAAATATGTTAAATGTTTCTTTTATTTATTTTACTCTTCTGTAAAGTCTATATTAATCTGAAGACTCAATTTTGATGTTTTAAACTTTAAACTTTATTTCCATTTCATTATACAATGGGTATTCGTCAGCCGGGGCAAGCCCCAACCCCCCACTGTGGTGTCCAACCACAGCAGTTCCTGCCAGTAAACAGCTTAAACTCTCGGTCTTGGACGGGAACCGATCTTTCGTCCTCGTGAATGCGAGGCCAGCGCGTTACCACTGTACAATTTTATTAAAGCAAATTATTTGATATGTTGTTGATAATATGTATGGTAATTCGTTTGGTTTTCAAGTACTTTTTCTGTCTGATACATAAATGTACATATTTAGTACACGTCATTTGATATTCACCCCTTTTTGTGTGACTTATGTACTCAGTATTTTAATACCCTTTACAGTTGCTCTTCCAATGACATAACAGGGAAAATATGTTTTATTAATTTTTATATCTTTACAATTCATTTCATAAACGTCCTTTTATTGTGATATCTGTACTGTCTTACACTGTTTACATAAGTACCATGTCATATATTTTCATTTCCATTTACATATTTTTACACAATTTTCACAAGGTTCCTGGTAAATTTCTCACTTAAATACGCAAAATTTTGGCATTATCTAATATTAAAAACATGAATTTCGCTGATTCACATATGCTAGAGGGAAATAAATGAAATTAATATCATAACACTTTAACAATACCATAATTTTTCAAAACTAAACTGATCCTGGAATTTTAAGAGACCCTAAGTTAGGTTAAAGTTTTTTACTTGTGCTGTTTTTTTTTACCATTTCCATAACAAGTACTTCCTGTTCTTGCATCTTCTTGTCTACACGTGGAATTGTATCAAGTTACGAGCTGGTCTTAGTTTACTAAGTTTCTAAGATTTTTGTCTATAACAAGTACTTAGTGTTCTAGCATCTTCTTGTCTACACTTGGAATTGTATCAAGTTACGAGCTGGTCTTAGTTTACTAAGTTTCTAAGATTTTTGTCTATTTTTTTTCTGACATAAGTGACCTATGAAAACCTCTTACATTGGTATATGTAACTTATTGGACAGTAAGCATTCCAGTACAATGCACTTCCAAAAAAATAAATAACTACAGTATCTTGGCTTGCTAAATTCAAAGCATTTTCTTCTCAGCAAAACATGCACAATATATACAGAGAACCAAGCATGCTGTCTTCCAAAGCGAAATGCGTCCATGCGGTAGCCAAAAGCTAAGCTCAAAGCAATCAGGTAATCATGCAATTATCATAGAATAAAACCTAAAGGAATTTGCAAAAGAAATTAAAAGGACCGTCAGATGTAGTCTTTATTTCTATATTTTTTCATATATATTTTTTTTGTGAATAAACTGTTTATAATCTCTTTGGTGCTTCCTGTCACACAATTGTGATATTCCTAGACACTTGTGTTAAATAGTTTAGGTAAGATTCTTGTGATGCAAATCTCCCAGGGTCATTTATGACCCCGAGAACAGGGCGTCACATCAGTATGGTTGAACGTCAACAAAGATTTAAGAAACTACAGGTGCTTCACAGGAACTGTTTACAGTACAGTACTTATAATGGAATAATTGCAAATATTTATAGAACATATAGGTAAAAATCTAGACTTTTCTTTTCTTTTTTTTATAAACCTTTTGGAACTTATATATATATATATATATATATATATATATATATATATATATATATATATATATATATATATATATATATATATATATATATATATATATATATATATATATATATATATATATATATATATATATATATATGAGTAAGCACAAACTGTTAGCATACAGCACTAATCGGTAAGGAAGCCCATCAGTGAAACAACACATAGAAAAAATAACGCTATATTTCGGATCCTAACTGGACCCCAGTTAGGATCTGAAATATATTGTTACTTTTTCTGTGTTGTTTCACTGATGGGTTCCCTACCATTTATATATATATATATATATATATATATATATATATATATATATATATATATATATATATATATATATATATATATATATATATATATATATATATATATGCTCAAATACACGCACTGTTCCTTTAAAACTAGTTAGTACTCACTAAAAGAGCAACTAGCATTTCTGGAAGTTGAAATTGCAAGTACTCTTAACCGAGCAAAGTCAATATTCGTGTGTGAATTTAATGTATTGAGTTGTATAGTTGCTTTTATATTGTATATAACAAAAATGCTGCTTTTCTAAAAGAACAGAAAAAGTTGCTGCTCATCTAAAAGAACAGAAAAAGTGCTGCTTTTCCAAAAGAACAGAAAAAATGCTGCTTTTCTAAAAGAACAGACCAGCGCTGACGTCTATTCTTTTATGAAGCAGAATTTATTTCTGTTATGTCATGAATATAGTTTAGAATGTCATGGAATATGTACAATGTGACTTTGCTTGATCATTGAGTTTAAGGAAATAGTGATAGTAATTAAAATACACTAATTCTTTAGTTGTATTATGTAGTATAGTTTATCCGCTGTGGAACTTTTGTTTATTAAACTGGACGTATAACTATTGACCTAAAACAGAGTGTGCGATAAACTGGAAGAACACATCCAGATTATAAAATATTGAGATAATATTTACCAATACATTAATTTCAGTGTTTTGGTATTCCACTGAACACTGATTTTTTGACAGAGAAAGTTGTACAAATTCATTCCTGTGTTTTGGTATTCCACTGAACACTTAGTCATTCCATCTGAACACTGATTTTTTGACAAAGAAAGATGTAGAAATTCATTCCAGTGTTTTGTTATTCCACTGAACATTGATTCTTTGACAAAGAAAGTTGTAGAAAATCTTTTTGTGAATGGAACGGATGTTTTACACAAATACAAACAACATTTTCTAAATGAATATATTAACACTGAAATTGCATAGATTTCAATGAATCGTTGCTGCAATATTGTGAAATCTTCTGAACTTTTAGACCACTTTCACACCAAAGTGGCATGTCGCACGTGGCCTACCACGTGGCACGTCAGTTGAAAATGAACATCTGGAAATATATGAAACCTTTTACACAGAAGTGGAGTGACACATCCCATGTGTCACGTGCGACTTGTGTGCCACTCAGAGAGAGGCACGCAAATCGCACATGGGATGTGTCACGCCACTTCTGTGTGAAAGGTTTCATATATTTCCTGATGTTTGTTTTCAACTGGCGTGTCACGTGGCACGATACGTGAGACATGCCACTTTGGTGTAAAAGCGGCCTTACACATAAACAAAAAATGAATCTATTCCTCGGATTCATTAAATATTAGTACAAAAAGAACCCAACTATTTTTCGTTGTAATATCAGCCTCAGGTATGAATAGGGGTTATTTTCTCATCCTCCCTCATCATATTCATAATCTATTAAGGTTGCTAGAGTTTCCAAAGGTACTCTTTAAAAAAAAAATATTTACAGGTAGATTAATGATATCGACGAAAATATTTTACCTTATTCTTATACACAAAGCATCTAAAGCTCTCTAGAAAACTATAACTCTTTATATATATATATATATATATATATATATATATATATATATATATATATATATATATATATATATATATATATATATATATATATATATATATATATATATATATATATATATATATACTCACAACTCAACATCCAACATTAGATATAGGTTTCACTATATAAAGACTTTCCTAATATAGGAAATTCTTATATTCAGAAATGTATAATAAAGTATACTAGGAATTATTTCCCGATCTACCTAGGCCTAAGCAGATTATAAAGTCTGTACATTTAATATATTTTCATATGGCTGGAGTTCAAGAACACTATCTTTTATTTATCTTTCATGCTTCATTGTTAGCATTACCTATCCAGTATAAAATGTATGTGGTAATGTGAGAGCTGTAGTTGGGATGTATGAATGTATAATTTTCAAATATTCACTAACCAGGATTTCATCTTTTCAGTTGTTTCAATTGAATAGTGGCTTTATATGTTATGTGAATGAATAGTGGTTCATATGTTATGTGACTGAATAGTGGCTTTATATGTAATGTGAATGAATAATGGATTTATATGTTGCTTGAGTGAATAGTGGCTTTATTTGTTTTGTGAATGAATAGTGGATTTATATATTATGTGAATGAGTAGTGGCTTTGTGTTACATGAATGAATAATGGCATTATATGTTATGTGGCTGACTAGTGGCTTTATATGTTATGTGAATGAATTGTGGCTTTATAGTTATGTGATTGAATAGTGGCTTTATGTGCTATGTGGCCGACTAGGGGCTTTTTATGTTATGTGAATGAAAAGTGGATTTATATGTTATGTGAATGGATGATTGCTTTATATGTTATGTGATTGAATAGTAGTTTCATATTTTATGTGAATGAATAGAGACTTTATATGTTATATGAATAAATAGTGGCTTTATATATTATGTGATTGAATTGTGGCATTATATGTGAATGAATAATGACTTTATATGATACATGAAGGAATAGTGGTTTTATTTGCTAAGTGACTGAATAGTGGCTTTATATGTTATGTGAATGAATATTGGCTTTATTTGCTACGGGAATTAATTTGGCATTATTTATGTGACTGAATAGTGGCTTTATATATTATGTGAGTGAATAGTAGCTTTATATGTTATGCGAATGAATAGTGGTTTTATATGTTACGAGAATTACTATTAGCTCTATTTGTTAAGTGAATGAATAGTGGCTTTATTTATTTTGTGACTGACTAGTGGCTTCATATGTCATGTGACTGAATATTGACTTTATATGTGAAGGAATAGTGGCTTTGAATGCTATGTGAATGAATAAGGACTATATGTTATGTGACTGATCAGTGGCTTTATAAGATATATGTGGCAGAATTGTGACTCTTTGTTATGCTAATGAATAATGGCTTTGCATGTTATGTGAATGAATAGTGGCTCTGTTTTGCGAATGAATAATGGTTTTATAAGTTATGTTAATGAATAGTTGCTTTATAAGTTGTATGAATGAATAGTGGCTTTATAAGTTATGTGAATTAATAGTGGCTTTATATGTTATGTGAATGTATAATGGCATTATAAAATATTTGGCTGACTACTAGCTTTATATATTATGTAGCTGTATAGTGGCTTTATATGTTATGCAAATGAGTAATGTCTTTGTATGTTACGTGAATAGATAGTGGTTTTTCGTGTTATGCAAAATTAATAATGGTTTTATATATATTATGTGAATGAATAGTGGCTTTAAAGTTATGTGAATAAGTAATGGCTTTAGGTTATGTGAATGAATAGTGGCTTATATGCTCTGTGAATGAATAGTGGCTTTATAAGCAATGTGAATGAATTGTGGCTTTATAAGTTTTGTGAATGAATTGTGAATGTCTTCGATATTTCTGTGCAATATTCAGTTTAACTTTTTTACTCTTCTCAAAATAATTTACTCTGTAAAATTAATGTAATTTTTCTCTTTCTATTGTTATTATTTTGTCGTTACAAATATTACCTCTGTATCGGCCAAATAACAAAATCTACGCTAACTAACCTTTCAAGCTATTATTATTTCTGCTACGTACAAAATTAGACAGTTTTGAAAAATGAGTTATTCCTTTTTTCTTTTCTTTTTTAAATAAAAAGACACGGACTATCCTGGAAATAGATTATGTGAAACCATACCACTGTGTTTCTCAAATTCGTATTAATCTGAGACTTCTATTCTAATTCCTGTTCTAGGTGTTTCAATGAACAGCGCATAATATCAAAATATACCGCTAAATACGAATTGTATTCACATATCTATACAAAATATATTCATGTACTTAGTTGCAGCTTCCTCGTGTTCTTCAGGCGTTTGGTCACATTGTTACTATTGATCCTGCTACAGTCTATTCAGAAAACAGTTGTTTAAACAAGGGAATATCTCTGGAAGCAGGTTGGTCCCAACTTTGTGTCAGTTTGGCTGCAAGGGGTATGAGATGCCCGTACGAATTAGTAATGAAATTATTGCTTGATATTCTGTTAAGTGTCTGACAGAAAAGACACACCCTTTGTCCAGTCTCTGCCTTTTGCAGTTTTAATGCCTTGTCAGGAAGTTGGAAGTTAGAGAAGGAGATTAAAATTACAAAGAGGCTTTGGACCGGAATACTGACTTTGTCGTATTAATTAGATTCGCCTAACCCGCCCAGATACTTACAGAATGTATAAACGTTTGTTGTAAATAGAAATGTACTACAGTCAGAATATATTGTAAATTTTCTTAGCATAGAGGATTTCTTTATCTCTTTTGATAATGGGATGTAGATAATGATGGGTATAACCTCAGTAATTTTCAGATTTATGCATGTTTTTATTTGTATATGCTGTGCTTGCTTTTATAATAAATTGTATCATTTTAGCATGGATTCCTAAAAATTACAAAGTATAGGCACCATTCTTATTTTCTTTGCCAACATAAGTCGTTACTGTTCTACAGCCCATTCACTTTCATTTCTGTTTTTCAGCCTTTTAACGGAGGCACTACTCTATATGTTTATAATTAGCCAAAATATAGCAAGCACCAGAGTTGAGCACAAATCTTATTGTGTGTGTAGTTTTTTGAGGTACATTAAGTGACTGATGTCCGTATATCGTCACTAGAACTCGAGCTACATCCCATTATACCAATGTGGACTATATTCTGTCAGTGTTCGGGTCTGAAAATGATCTTGAAGCCAAGCTTGGAGCGGAAATAGCAGCAGCCCTTGCAATATCTAGAGTAGAGCCATGTTGATCATATGCTGCTAACCTGTTAGCTAAATTATGGCTTGAAACTTCTTTAACAGCTCTTGATGAAGTCAAGGCTGAAAGGGTCAAGAGTCTTGGTCGACCATCAATTATTGATCCAAAATTTGGTATTCGAGGTGGTTTACAAGAAGATACTAGGTTGATTTGACTGGCTACCGACCTTTGTGGTTTGTTTGGCGTAATACTACCCAAAGAATGAGCTAACGGACGTCCATTTGGCAGCTGGTTATTATAAGGAAGTGCAGCTCGTTCAAGAACAGATTCAAGACTCACTGATGTGACTCTAGGACGACAGTCTGTGATGCTGTTCTCAACATCTGTGGCAATGTCACTATTTGGCCTCATGGACTGACCATTTTTGGTACTTTTAGGTGTTCTAGGTGTTTGCCCATCTGCACCAGGTTGCTTAATAGTTTCAGAAGCCTGGACAGTGTAGATATCTTCCAGTAATTCTGGTGGCAGTGATGGTGTTTGCTTGAAAACTGAATAGCGATAGGACCAGTCTACTTCCTCAGCGGGACCACAGATCTTGTATGCACAACACGCAACGATGCACAGGGCAAAAAGAGCTCCAAAACACAATGCTGACAGCTGACTTGCTAACACAAAATCTGTGGGGAAGAAAGAAAAAACACATTTGAATTTGTGCTGCCTTGCAGTGAGCCCTGTGAATTTATTATACTTCCAGTATCTCCCACATAGTGTATTAGAAAATTCAAATGACAGGATGTAAAATACTGGTGATATACTGATATGCCTCAATGCCGAGTATGTAAGAGGTGAAGACTTAGATAAACACAGAGATAAAACTGAAAAACAATGTCCAAGGTTTAGCAGTAAAGATGTTTTGAAGCTTATTTCACTTCACATTCATATTGTTCGTGAATAAAAATTTATTAACTTTTTTCATCACTTCTCAGTTTGATACACTTACACCATGTTTTTTTTTTATCACTTAATGTTTCACCTGATGTATGCTGTTAATGTTTTCATAACTTGTAATTACTAATATATTAAACTAGAGGTCTATATAGTATCACCTAGCATGGACTAACCTGAGATATCTAGCATAAAGAAAAATATTCTCTAAATAAATTACTGATGCAAGGAATTATTAAGGGAAGGGTGAGTTTAAATATGTTATCTGTTAGAATTGACAGGGAATTTTATATATTCTTCCAGTTAATACTGTTTCTTACATTAGTGCAACCTTCAGTGACATCATACTTGAATTCTTCATTCTTTCTGCTGTAACTTACCCTCCCATGTTATTTCTCTGGCAGCAGCATTGTTAAGTAGCATACCACCACCATGCCCACCAAGCCCGCCTTTTGCAGCTTTGCCACCACGTGCACAACTGGCAGGCAAACCTGTAGGGATATTAAAGCTGAGGACTGAAAGACCAAAATTGACAATACTCCCATGTCCTGGCATCAGTCTCTTGTCTTTGGTCAGTTGTTTGCAAAAAACAAAAGCTTTAGTCATAAGAGGGAATGTGTAGTTTGAAGATATGCTAGGGAGAGCAATTGTAATCACGTCTGGATATTTTTTTTTTTTTTGGTACTTTTGGCAATTTATAATTGATCGACTAGTACTTGGAAATATTTGGCGTAGCCAAAGGATTGGAATTATTTGAATGAATGTTCAAAATATAAAGGTATACATTGCTATGTGATTAAAATATAATTTATTTAAATCTGGCATGTGTAACATCATACCTTTATATATTGTTTGCTTAACAAACATTAAGAATGGTCAGTCATGATACTCATGCTATATGTCATTCATGTTTTTTAAAACCAGATATTCAGTATCCACTGAACAGGCTATAGTTTGTCAGGAATTTAAGTTGTTTTGTATACTAACGATGTATGGACTACATGTGGAAGTATTTTTTCAGCTTCATATCGTCATAGTGTCATGGAAGGGAAGATGTCTTGGAAAGTATAACAAGCAAGAGGTTATTGGTATTAATAGGCTTAGACTATACTGAGTACAATAAATGATATGCAACACTGATAAAGTTGGAATATCAAAACAAACACCAGAAGAATGATACTTGGAGATGTCTTTCACTTAAATATTGATTCAGGTTGTAATCATTCAGTGAAATAAGTGCCCATGAATAAAATATAATGCCTAATATCAATATTTAGATATCTTCATTTGACACTGGGAAACAAAGGTAATGAGAACAATATTAAATGAGTCATGTCCAGGTATCTATAATTACACACGCATTAGTAGGCATAAGCAGAAGGGATAACACTCGGGTTACATAAGCAAAAAGGGATATCACTCAGGTTCCAGTAGCAGGGTAGGCTGGCCAAAGAAGGGACAGTGTTCATAAGACATTAATATTCATGATTAGATATAGTAAAGAGTTGAGCACTCATGTTAGGGCCTCGGCTGCTGGAAGAAACACATTGAAAGTTATTAAATGTATACCGTTCCTGTCTGCAAGACTGATTTGACGACTACTACTTGATCTCAATTTTTAACTTTCGTAAGAGGCTTTCAGCATTAGCTATATTGTACAAGATTAAAGTAGCCATAAAAAGGAAAGAGAAGAAAGAGGGGCAAATGCTGAGATTGTCTGGCAGCAAGCTTTTTAAGCATGTCCTTTCAGACACTGCAGCAGAAGAAAACTTGTATCTAAACACCTAAGAATGTAAAAAAAAATAATGTTTAAATATGACATAACTGATTAGCACAGAAAGCACTTCTTCAAACAATAGCAGCTGAGTATTTGGGATTGGCATGAAGTCCAAGCGACAATATCACAGCTATGAATTAGGTCTTAGTAAAGGCTATTTGCAAAAATAAAATGCAGACACTCAGAAAAAGACATGTTTTAAAAGGTTAAGCAATGGTTCACAAGAAAAAGATTAAACAGCATTTGCTGAGAGTAATATCACAAGGAAAGCTGCATCAACAAGCGAAATAGGAATCTAGGGTTAAAAGACATCAAAATGTTAACACTTAATGCCAGCAGCTAAGTTTAGAGAAAAGTAAAGGTCTAGTATGATTAGGATCTAATCTATGATATTTCTTCTGTAAAGCATAATTCATGTGTTAAGAGCTGCAACTATAATATCATTTTGAATTAAGCAGTTTTCTGTAAGAATAATTGTTGCCTGAAAGAGGAGTTACATTAAGCAAGACCAGCAATTTTGCATTTCAAATGTGATGTCACTAATTTATGTAATTCATACCAGAATGTGAGCATGTTTGCATTTCAAATGTGATGTCACTAATTTATGTAATTCATACTAGAATGTGAGCATGTTTGCATTTCAAATGTGATGTCAGTAATTTATGTAATTCATACCAGAATGTGAGCATGTTTGCATTTCAAATATTATGTCACTAATTTATGTAATTCATACCAGAATGTGAGCATGTTTGCATTTCAAATGTGATGTCACTAATTTATGCAATTCATACCAGACTGTGAGCATTAATAATATTAATTACTTCAATTATATGTATGTGTGCTCATGGTGTAAATGATAGATAGTTTTGTCAAAGCTAATGTTTTTATACTTTATTTGATTCCGTGTGATTGTACTTTTAAGGAAATGTTAATAGAGTTGACTTTTACATACGTAGAAGTCTGTTCTACACAACTGATAGCAACAGAAGGCACAATTAATATGGCAAAAAGGCACAGTATGTAATGTAAGGCAAAAAAAAAGGCATAGTATGTAATGTTAGGCTTCTTATTTACACACTGTTAGAACAACATCAAACTAGAAATTATCACTCGCATGCTGTATATATATACATTTACTGCTGTGGAAAAAAAATAAAGGTAATCAGAAGATACCACTTCTCTGTTTGAGAACTTACACCACATAATACAATTATTTAAAAAAATATATATCAAGCGGGGTTAGTTCAAAGTATGATGCACAATGGATTTTAGCTAATTTCCACATTTAAAATATTTGTTGAATAGATCTGTATTATTATTGTATTTGTGTTTCATGTTGTAGTGTTAGAAGTGGGATTGTTTTTCAAGGTCTAGATTTCGATTAAGAACTTCTTGTCCTAGCACTTGTGATGAAATGAAGTGCAGGAGGCTTGGAAAGGATTAACATGCACGCCAAAAAAAAAAATAAGTTCATTGTTTCATTGATTTTTTGTGTATATGTATATCTTAAATTTGTTGTATGGTACAAGGTCATTTTACAGATACAATAAATAGAGACCCAGTAGGTCCCAATTTCACAACACACGAAAAAGTAGTACAGTGAACAGTCATTAAACTTATATAAATTAACAGTCTGCATATTCAAATTCAATAACATGTTTTACCTCTAATATATAACAATATACCAGGATTATTCTAAATAATTTCCAACAATATCTAACAGTCATATCTAGGAAGCATATGAGATATATCAACTCTTACCTTTTTAAGTATATAAGATTATTTTTGAAAGAAAAGTACCAGTCATTACAAACCAAACAAGGTAATAGAAAACTAATTAACATTTTATACCAGAAATCTAGGAAGACTAAATCTATTCACGATTAGCGATAGGATTAAAAAAAAAGCACTTAAAAGCTAAATATAGGCTAAAATTTTAAGATTTTTTTTTGTAGTAGCAATAACAAATTAACACCGGTAGAATCAGCAGTAGAAATATTAAGCCTGTGTTAGAACAACATTGATGACTACTAATAGATTAAAAGCTAAATCACCTCTGAAGCCGTACAGAAGTAGAGAAATTTGTAATGATTTTATTTCAGTGCTTAGAATTTTAAGAAACATTACCTCAGATAAGGTCTCTGGGAAATCGTTCTGTACCTGTAATCTCAAAGTGGGAAAACTACGATAAAAATAAATATAATCAGCGATTTTGAATGCTTTAAATTTCAAGGGCCAGAAAACTTAAAAGAGAAAAAAGTTATCTTGTCAAAGTGCAAGGACACTCGGCTTAAAGCAGCTAGGCATAAAGAGCTTTTAGCATGATGAACCTATTATATCTCATATCTGATACTTATAAGGTCATGACCACACTGAACGCGATTTGTTGCGTGATGGGTTAGTGGCAAGAACTATCTCGTGTTCTCTAACTTGGATGCAGCTGCAACCAGTATGGCCACTCGCATCAGATAACTTTTATTATTTCTTGTCTTAAGCCCACTTAGCAACCCGCTACCCTCTACCCTCCAAGCCAGTCGCGCTCTGTGTGGTCATAAGCCAAGAGAAAGAAAACTAATATGTATAAAAATAAATTCTTGAAAACAGAGCCTCAGTACATATCTCTGCAATAATTTTTATATTTGGTGTTGGTGTAAATAAAGAGCAAAGGAAGTCTAGGATAATATCCAGATACGTTCAAAAACCTTTAATCAAAATGTTGAGTGTTACAGTTAAATGATTTATGTGATTTACCAGCCAAAATATATTAAAAGTATAGTGCTGAATTTAAAGTTTTTTTCATCATGCTTGTTTGTTTTATGTAGTTGTAGCTATTGGTATACATTTGAAGTAACTGAAAGAAGAATTACATTTTCTTCTAGTATTCTGCATAAGATCAAATTGCATAAACATATTATTATTATTATTATTATTATTATTATTATTAACTTGAGTGTCCTAGACAGAACATTTGTTTATTTGTGGTATCAGTTTCTGAAGGGTAAAGTTGAGTCTTGTTTGTAAAATATTTAGAATGATAAACACACGGGAAATGCAGAACGGCGTGGTGGACTAATTATTTTAATTATATTAAAAATCAGTAAAGAGAGAGGAGAATATAATACAGTTATTTACGAGCTTCACATATAATGGAATTTGGATATTAATATTTTCAAAATAGAAATATTATTTACATTATATATATATATATATATATATATATATATATATATATATATATATATATATATATATATATATATATATATATATATATATATATATATATATATATATATAGTCACTTCATTGTAATTAGGATTGTGTCAGCTCTCACACGTTATATTACCACATTTATCCTCTACTAGAAGTCATTGCTATTACATATCACTCATTGAAACTTCAGCAGCTGTTGAATGATACCCAATTTAAATTTCATCGCTTGTGTGTATGGCCACACTGAAACCATTCGTTAGGAGGGTAGTGGCTCCCAGTGGGCCCTAGGCGAAAACAAGCTCATTGTATCTAAGGCGAGTGGCCATACTGGATACAGCAGCACCCAGTGTAACCACTTACATGAGTAAGTTAGTGATGCCGTCCCACTAGGCAGCTTGATACCTGCTACTGTGTCCTCAACTCGTGTTCAGTGTGGCCATACCTTTAAGACTTTCGTTATCATTACTAAGCCTACTTTCCCCATATAGGTTTATATGCTAGTTTTTACACCCAGATCCTTTTCTTACTACCACTATGTATCTCCAATATTGCTTTGTAAGCAATGCACTATTTAATGCTTTCTCTCATAACTTTTATTTATTTTTTTTTTTTTTACATTAAAGACTCAAAGTTCCATATCAGTGATTTGACCTAATGTTACTTTACACGTTCCTACTATTTGCTTAGTGCTTTTGCAGACTTTCTATTTCATTCCTCTCATCACCTGTTCTTTAATGTATATTATTAAGTCATATTAGGATTTTACAATCATTCCTACTCTAAAGACTCATTTACTCTTATATTTTGAGCCTCTTTTTTTTTGTCACTGATAATTCCCTGCTTATTATAAGTACCTGATAGTCTTTGGTAAAATTTTCCTTACAATTATATAAAGTCTGCAACTTTTTCTGTCTGATATCTAATAGCATATTATTATCTATACAGATATATTTTCCTTAAGCTCCCAAGTTCCCCATCATATCTTCCACACATGATTCACAGAGATCCCATACACATGATACATATATGCCTTGCATAATATTCCACTGTACTTCTCTTGTCAGTATCCTTTTCAATTACCATAACTTTCTCTTTCAGTAACTTCCATACATCTTCGTAGGTGCACTTAGCTATCATTCTGTACTTATTGCATTACCCTCTACCACTTGGCCTTCATATAGAGAAATTATTTCCTCTCTCCTAATGCTACTATTACTTAGGACTCTTTCCAGATTATATTATTCATATGTCGAAGTATTTATATTTTATTAACTTTTGCAGGTAACATTTGCTCAATCAATTATTTAAGTGCTCTTGTTTTTACTATTTATGTCACTAATTTAACGATGTTAAATGTGTCATACTCAACATTCCCAAAATTTTTTTAGTTGCTTATAAAGCTGTAGGAATAGGTGAAGATAAAATGGCAGTGTACGTAAATGCACTTTAACAATCAAAGGCTGTGGTGAAAATTAACTATGGCACTCTAAAATAACCGAAAATTACACAAGGAATGACAGAGGAACCTAACCATCAGAAAGTCCACTTATCTTTAGATTTGGCACACCAGAAAAAATCCATCTTCGGAAATCGAAACACATGTTTATTATGCTCTGGGCAAGAATGAACCATCAAGGATTTGGAAATTGACTTCAAGTTTCTTTAACAGTTGGCTTTATGATTGAATGACGAGTGCCAAATGGCCAGTTGTAGGTAAATGACCTTCGTTCTCTAACATGCGGTCATTTATTTGACTCTTAAGAAGTAATTCAAACTATTGATTGGACATTCTACCACGGCAAAGAATAAACATTGTGAACTTTGATATCCAGGTTGCCAAATGCATATCACAGATACACTTTGCTACCAGCGAACTTAGATCTTCATTCAGCTGAACATACGACAAATTTTGGTTTTTATAGGGAGTAAAGCTTAATGGAATTCATATTTACTTTTTTATGTTGAGAATTGTCCAGCTGGGTGAGAGTAACTTTAAAAAAACATAATAACATTATGAGAAAAAGAAACATTATTCTTGTTGGTGAATTCCAATTAGCTTTTATATGTTGACAGAGAAGAAGGAGCTTTGCAGGAACCTCTTATCTAACAGCAAAAATATATAATATAGTCTAAGAGCCACTTATACATACATTACTCCGCCAGTGACAAGAAGAAGTGCTTAAGAGACTCACTTCGCCATCAAACATAGATAAAACCACAACAAACAATCATGACCCAAAAAAGCAACATAACTTTGCCAGCACAACACAGGGTTGATCATGTAACAAGCATTAAAAACACGTGGTGTATCGAGCTTGGACTACATCGCTAGAGATCACAACAACGAGCGAGCAATTGACTGTCGCTATATTAAGACATTATATTAAAGAACGTTTTACTTACTGAAAAGTTACATATTTTGATTTGATTAATCCAAGGCGCCACGCTAAGTGTAGTGAGAAGAGATTTGGCATTATCGAAATTCTCAAAAAGAAATTTTTTTGAGAAATTTTGTACCCTTTATCTTTAGGTATTATTAATGCCACCTCTTTCATACACAAACAGAGTTAGCTCGCTGTCTTCTCTTTAAATAATGCTGTTGGTGTAAGTTATTAAATTATTTGGAAAATTTTTACCTAAATGTTGCTGTTAATTTATGACACAGAATTTTTTTTCTTAAAATTTTTAGAGAAAAGTATGTGGGGAACCTAATGTTGGTGCTAATGATATAAATGTGTAATTAGTGAATGATAAACTCTTTCCATATTAGATGTTTTAAGTTAGTTTACATATAGTTATGAGTACATGCTCCAATATTATGAACACAATGAAAAAAATATGCAACTTTTCTTTTTTTAATTTGCTTCTATTTTGAGTCTGCCTTTCAAGCATACTCCCTTATGAACTATATATCTGTAATGTGACTTGTTACAAGGACGTATGTAAGGTACTTTTAGCACCCCACCTTATATACTTTCATATTTCCATTGGATTCTTATGTCTGCGTCAGTTTAATTCAGATCATTTCTCCTCCTCCTCGCTCTCATGGTCCAGTTTTCCCTCCAATTCATTTAACTATACATGTCTTTCCAAGGATACAGGCACACCGAACGTGATTTGTTTGGAGAGTAGCTGGTTAGTGGCAAGAGCAAACACCTGGTATCTAATGCAAGTGGCCATACTCTATGCGGCTGCATCAAGTATGGTTGCTTACAGTAGGTAACATGAGTTATTTCTGGTGGCTGATCCTTTCAGAAACCCACTAGCCTCTACCATCCAAGCAAATCTCTTACAGTGTGGCTGTAGTTTTAGCATATGCCATGCGTTCTCTTTCTTAGTGTATTCCTCTGAAGATGGTATTGTGGGTTAGAAACCCTACACACTTTTCCATAAATAACAAGAGATATTCCTCTGGCATATATTACACAGTCTTTGAAGTATACACTCTTAATAAGAAATCACATTTGAATTGGCCAGAGTTTAAAAAAAAAAATTAGCAGGACGTACTTATATTGCAGAAGTATTTATTTGTGAATTGCTATGACAAAGACAGTACAAACAGTACACAGTACACAGTACTTACAAACTTCCGTGAAACACTTTGGGTGGTGGGTCATGACTTTGTCATCATAATGTACAGAAATTATGATTAAAATACAATGTAAAAACAAATTATTATTAAACAGTAAAATTCTAATATATATATTATATATATATATATATATATATATATATATATATATATATATATATATATATATATATATATATATATATATATATATATATATATATATATATATATAAAACACTACAGTCACCTTAGTGGGTATTAAGCACTAACCACTGTTTAGAATTAAAAATAGAACATTATCTATTATATTAACTATTTAACATCTCTTTCGTATTAGCACAAATATTAGGTTCTTTTCTTAGATATAGTTTGTATTTTCCTTTTGTTTTTTTCAAATAGATTAATGACTTGAGCGGTTAGAGAACCAGTTCGAATATTTTTTTCTTAATGAGAGATTTCCTAATATTGACGCATATTTTTCTTAAGATTCCAATTTATTTTGAGAATATTGAAGCATAGCTAAAACTATGATAAGTCACACTTCACTAACACCAATTATGACAGTTGAGTATTGTTATGAATTACCTTAGTTCATTATTTTGTGTTCAATTTCTTTTATGTTTTCCAAATAATTACGATTCAGATTTTTGTTCATCAATAAATAGCCACATTTTTCCTTCATTTTTGATATATTGGATATAAGTTTCCAGAGCCCAAATTAAGGTGTGTTTTTGTTTTAATTAGGGTCATCAGTTGTCCTTGTGTGCTGCTGAAGGTTTACTACAAGCAGAATTTTTTCAATTTAAATTTGAACTTAAAGATTGGTTTTGATATCTCTCGCTATTTTATTCTTGATTTTTTTTCAAGCAAAAACTCGAGTGATTGCCTTAGTAAATCATCTCCATATTTTAGGTAAAGGTCTTTAGCATAGGCCTAAATCGTAGTCAAACTCTATGTACATATATTTACATCCTCTAAGAATTTTGTGTACCTAATGTTTACTTGTTATTTCATAGGAATTTTTTTTTTTACCTCAGTGTGTTGTTGTCTGTCAGTGTTAATAATCACAATATATTAGAAAAAAGAATGGAAATTTTTTGCTGTGTACAGGAAGAACCAAGGAGATTATTATTATTTTTATTATTATTATTTTTATTATCATCATCATCATCATTATTTGTGACGTATTGTTAACACTGTTACCAGTGATTGATTATTCTGGTGCTGCCTAGCAGTTCCTACAAATGACAATGATTTCTAAGAAATCATTAGCAAGCAAATAGGAAAAAACAATTCATGTCAGACTGATTTGTAATTTTTGAAATTCTCTATAAATATTTTACACTTAAAAATTCGTTGATATGTTGAGACTTTAAAATTAGAAATGGAGAGCTAGTGAAAATTTAAGATTTACACTTCATTTTTCATGCGTGTTAACAGATTTCCATGTACCACATCTCATATTCGTGTAAATTCTGTGACAAAGTTTTCCTGATCATTAAATTTAGTGGTAATCTGAAGAATAACATGCTGAAAAATCGAAACCAATGAGATAAACCCACAAAAGGTCTTTATGCTGAGAACCTTATCACAAAACAAGTGAAAGGTGTTAATGAATATTTGATCCAGGTTGCCTTCCATCAATATATTAATATAGAATTCGAAATAAGACAAAGGTTAGGTTAGGTTTGGTGTGGTTTGATTTAAGTTAGGTTACGACTCCCCATAGGCATAATACTCCTAGAAAAAGTTACTCTGTGTAAGGCTAAATCACTATATAAAAAAGTCTCAATGACAATTATATTCCATATAAACTTAGCCCTGTGGTAGGGGTAGTAGGGGAGTTGGCAGTTGTGAAGCGACACAGATTGTGGAAGAGCCGGGAGAATGGGCTGTGGCACTCCAGCAGTACCATCTGAATGGTCGCTAGCTCCCTCGTCATTGCCCATAGAACAAAGTAATCCCCTATTGTTTTCTTTTTTTTATGTCGGCTACCCCCCAGTTAAAGGGGGAAACAGCCAAGGTAGATAAATAAATAAACTTAGATTGATGCTATGAAGCCTATCCATGCAGTGAATAAATTCATTAGGGTTGGGTAGGAACAAGTAAAGTACTTGAGGTATTCTCTTAAGTCCAGATGTTTCCTGCTCATGGCAGAAGACCTGCCTCCCCATATATTGTGAGTGACCCAAGTACTGTAGTGGAGGGGGGATAATAGTGAACATTTATCCCCAAGGAGCTAACAAGGATGAAAAAGGGTGAATTTGCTTTCTGGGGAAATACGTGTTCAGCTCGCCATCCCCCTTACAAGCGGGATTATGGCCGTTGTATATTTATGTCTGTCTGTCAGTGTGCATGTATGTATATATGTATATTTGCTTCTGGTGCTTAATACACATCATTAGGAAATTAATCTTATTTACACTGTAATGTGGGATTTTCAGTATCCTAAAATACGTTTATTAAAAACTATTCCTATCTTGTAACCACTTACTATGAACACTTGTAAGAGAATACGCTTTATGAAGTCAGATCTAATTCTGTGTTATTAATAAATTACATGAGCAATGGTAGACGTCAGCCCCCCCCTCTCTCTCTCTCTCTCTCTCTCTCTCTCTCTCTCTCTCTCTCTCTCTCTCTCTCTCTCTCTCTCTCTCTCTCTCTCTCTCTCTCTCTCTCTCTCTCTCTCTCTCTCTCTCTCTCTCTCTCTCTCTCTCTCATTGTACTAACTATGACTAGCATGTACTTCAAAAGTACTAGTGAGAACACTTAAATGGAATGGACAAACACCCTTAGATATTCCATTGCAATGGAAAAGTCTTTTCTAAGCATATATACCTTTGGCCTTTATGCACTCCAAAACAAATAAGAGTATTATAACTTTGATTATCTATCTACACATCTCAGAATTCATAGAGACCTTGATTATGTACATTATATTACTTGTATGGAAAGTATATACATTTATGTACTAACGTTACATATTCTTCTGTAGATGTTAGGAAGTATTTACGAGTATGAAAGATAGACAAATATTTGTCTAATAGGGCTTTGTACGATTATTCCGTTCTGCAATCTGGTATATTTAATTTCTTACTTTATAAGCATTATTGTCTTAATCATTGTTTCAGCAGCCTTTGAGAATACTACTTAACTTAGAGTATGTTCAGATTATCATCCATCAGTAAACAACTAGGTTTTCTAGCATGAAGTCCTAGAATATTGTATAAGATAGGTGGATTTGATATAAGATCTATCCAATACCTGATCATTTCGCTCACCCCTAAGTGTAGATCTGAAATTGTCTGTAATTAAAAACATGAGTTTGACACTTTTGGTCTTCTATAACTATGTTTCTCCCATACTTTACGGTAAATGATTATCATCAACCACTCACTGGCCCCACGTGTGCCATCACCACGTTACGTGTCCATGCAATGAAGTGAACAAACTTCAATTAAAAAATATAACAAACTTTATTGATCACATAATAAATTGAGCTGAGGACTGTCATATGACTTTTCATGTCACCCTTTTGGTTTCATCTATTGGGTACTTGTGCCTGTTAATTTCGTTGTTTATGTGCCCAGTTAGAATATGAATGTACAGTGAGAGATAATACTTAGAGGAAGGAATAAGGGCATAGGAGGACTTGAATACAGTATTATTTGTATTTGCTTAGGATTCCCAGCATAGTGTATTGGTAAAAAGCAATACTGAAAAGATTATGGCAGAATACTGAAAAGATTATGGCAGATATCAGATTTCAGAGACAGTTGTTTTGAGCTTTGAGATCTTGAATGTCGAAAAGCCATTTAACTTGTCTTATTTTGCATGTAAGGCCAGATTCAATAGTGTACTTAGCAGAGCCTATTTCAACACACCATTGATAGTATCTAAACATTCTTCAAAATATGTTGCCTAAAGTTGTTGTCGAAGTTATTAATGCAAGTAAACTTCAGTAAACATACTTGAGATTGTGATAAGTGTCAATTCTTCTGTCTTAGCTGTATGTAATTTGCCTGTAAGATAATATTTATGTCGTTCTACACAGAGTGTATTAGATTCCCTAAAGGCACAGTTAATATTTTCTTTTAAACTTGTGGAATGTAGTAACAGCTTGTAATTTATTCACACAATCGTAATTCTTATTTATTTTCACACCTTGTGAGTGGAGTTAAAGCAAAAAGCAGTATATAAGTATAATTAGAATAAATTTTCAATAACATCATACACACATACAGGAACGCTGTTTTCTTCGCTTTCCACGCAAGGAAACATCTATATACATCTTAAGAACTCCGCTTAAATATATTTGTCCAAAAATACATATTGAGATTTTGTGATTCCGCACAGATTGGAATAAGACATTGCTGAGGCCATTTATATCCTTTTTAATTTCACAGTTTCTTCAGCAGTTGTTTATTTGTTAAAGTAAGTGTGGAGGCAAAGTGGAAAAAGTCAATGCAGTTGCATCTACATAAGACAGAATATTCTCTCCTTCAGTCAAAAAGTAAACATCCACTTTTCTCTTGATAGTAATTATAAACATATTAACCACTTTTTGTAATGAGAACACACCAGATCTATACAACTGCCGTGCGTGAATCTCGGTATGAGCGACGAGAAGAAAGACTCTGAATGGTTGTGGCAGCTGCTCTGGCCAGATCTAAAGTTGAATCGTGTTGGTTATGTGCTGCCAAACGGTCAGCTGCTCCTCGACCTGCTGCTTCCTTAGCGGCTCTTGCTGATGATACAGCCGAAAGAGTTAAAAGCTTAGGCCTTCCTTCTAGCATGCAACCTAAATTTAATATTCTTGGGGGTTTGCTGACTGTTGGTTTATATCTGTGGCTAGCAGGTGGCCTCCTTGGTGGAGCGGGTATGATGTCTTCTAATGGTGGAGGAGGTGGTCCTCTTGGTCTGCCGTTTGGCAGACTCCCCGAGCTAGTAGATGGGCCTCTGTGATTGGACATAGGCTCATTATTTACCGATGTAACACGAAAACCTCCTTCCATGTAATTAGTTGTTGAAGTGGCACCAAGAGATGTAGTTCTATGAGCAGGCGTCGCTGCAACTGGTTTCGTTGTGTATTTTTGAGAAGCTGAACGAGTTACTGTAGTTGTAGTTGCAGGTAGAGTATAAATCTCCCTGAGGAGCTCTGGAGGAAGGCGAGGTGTTTGTTTGAGCACAGAATATCGGGATACCCATTCTTCCTCTTCAGCTGGGCCGCAGATCTTGTAAGCACAACATGCAACTATACAAAGAGCTAACAAAGCTCCAAAACACATTGCTGATAACTCCATTGCTAAGACAATATCTGAAAAGTAAGAATTTAAAACAAAGGTGATACCTTTATTGAAAAAAGAGTAATACATTTCTCCCTTATTGTCCCTTATCCAGAAGAGTACATCTAAGTATTGTAGAAAAATTTAAAATTTTTCTTTACACTTCAAGATATTTCATTGTGATTACTGACTTAATGCTTTAATCTTGCTTGTATATGGAAAGTTAGTCTTTGTATCTCCTTACTCTGTGTATTTGCATTTACACCTACTATGCTCTTATTTACTTATAATCTCATTACTCTGTTAAGGACTTCATAAAGATCTTTTATTTTAGACATCATATAAAAGTAATGATGAAATTCCATAGCACTTTACGTTTGATATTGTAAGCTCTATTTATGCCATAGGTAACAGTTAATGGAAATTATGATGAGATGATACTGAATAGAAGCTGCACTATTTGAACATTGATTAGAATCTGTACTATTGGTACAAGCTGTAAATTTATTAACTTAGCCTCTATACAGAGAGCACAGAAAACTTTTAACATATTCAATACAATAATAAGTATTTAATTCTCTATTACCTACAATATTCTGGAATTTCATGAGAAAGTGTGACTAACCCTTGAGCGAGTAATTGTTGCTTTCCATTTTATAGGTTACTATTTCGTCATTACTGATAAGGTATTCTTTGCAATATATATGTGACGCAGTATGCATACTCTTTCTGACTGAGAGTGGTTTTTAAAACTAAGTACTGATACGTCAAGATCTGATATTGCATGTGAATTGTACTAGCACAGAGAAATTCTCTCCTCACTTATGTGATAGCTGTATATAATGATATGTTTGGTACTATGAACTGAGTGGTAAAGAGTTTGTTAAATGTTTTTGCATTTATTAAGGTACTGCCTCACTGAACGGGATTTTCTTGTTGGGCGTAGGGTAGCGGGGTGCCTTATGGCTCAGCAGCAAGAGTTGACTTATGTCACCTGAGGCGTGGTCATAATGGATTATGTTGCATCAAGCATGGACATTCTAATTAGATGGCATAAGTTTGCATTTGCCGCCGACCAGATAGACAACATGCTACGCTCTACCCTCCAAGCAAACTGCTTCTACGCAAGAGTAAAACAAGATATATTTTCACTGTATTAAGGGTATATCAGATAATTTGTTCTGCTTTCTGTGGTGATACTTATATTTAATTCAGCATTTTCCAATAGTAATGGTGACTGGTTTGTTTGAAGTTAACTTGGTAAAATAGCTTACCTTCCCATGTCATCTCATAGGAACCAACGTTATTAATGCCTCTGTAGCCATAGCGTCCAACACCTCCTCCGGCACCCTTGGCCCCTTTCCCTCCTCTAGCTGCGCTACCTGGCACACCTGTTGGGGGAAGGGTCGAACCATGGATGGTGCGAAATTCGTACTTCGGCAAAGTGCCACACAGATTCCGTTGTTAAGGCGAGAGATAGTTTATATAGAATGTCGTTTTGGAAAGATAGAGAGGGAAGAAATTTACCGCCGTTCTAGTTAAGAGGTTCGTACGGAATTACAGATCAAAGCGAAAACTCGGAAGAAAATTATGATATTGTCCGATATTGCTGATATGTGTCAAAAATTCATTCCGATTGGCTATAGTCGTCTGCTGTAAGAGACGAACATTGACATCAAAAGGCATGTCTTTTGTGACCGTGGCATTTTATTTGTCAGTTGTCATTGCAATGTAAATATACTCTCGTTACTTGCTAAGGAGGTATTTTCTTATGAATATTATTTAAACTGCAAGATTATCTAGTTTAAAGAGATGTTAAAATATAGTATTAAAATTAAAGCAAGCACTTTTTACCCGCTTATTTGACTATAGAAATGAGTGCTGATGATCAGGTTAGCTTACAGGATTAGCATTAACTTTTATTCTTCTATATTAGTACTTGTGCAGCTTCTTGCCACTTGTGTTGTCAGTAGCCCAGCCAGAAAGTTGAACTATAAAGTTATTATAGTTATGTCAAAGTATCTGTCAGAATAGGCAAGGCGAAATGTCGTTAGTGACAACAACACCAAAGAAAGGAAGAAATGCACTTGTAAAACCCAGAAAGAAACTTAAGCTTTGGATAGATGTCCAGCAACATGAATAATGTAGAAGTCATTAGGGTATGACTGCACTAAACACAATTGGTATAGTGGGTAGCATGTAACAGGTGTCCTTAGCAAGTCGATGGTAAGAACTTACTCATGTTATCTTATGCAAATGGCCATGCTGGAAATGGCAACTTCCCAGTATCGCCGCTTGAATTAGAGAATGGGAGTGGCCATACTGAAAGTGGCTACTTCCAATTTAACCGCTTGCATTAGACAATGCGAACGGCCTTACTGGAAATGGCTGCCTCCAGTATAGCCGCTTGCATTAGACGAAGTGAGCGGCCATACTGGAAATGGCTGCTTCCAGTATAGCTGCTTGCATTAGATGATGTGACTTAGTTCTTGCCACCGACCTTCTGGGCAACCTGTTACCCTCTATCCTCCAAACTAATCGCGGTTTTTATGATTTTTACCCTTAGAGATTATTGTTTGTAATGAAGTCCAGATAAGTTCCAGGTATGTACAGCAAATTGTCTGGATTATATACATGGAAATTGAACAAGATAAACACATAGAAATACAATATTTTTCAGAAAGCGATGAAAGTTCAGTAGTGAAACATTAGTGATAAATAATATAACATTAAAAATACATGGTAACAATAAAATAAAAAAACCCACTAACGTTATAACGGATATATAAGACATATTTACACTAAAAATGAGTGACATGTGAAATAATTAACATCATAATATATGAAATTACAATTTATGAAATGTATAAAACGGCGAGGAAACCAGAGAACATGGATATTTCATTAGACATCTGAGAAGAAATAAAAATGATATACTGAAACCCTCAAGAAAGAAATAAATCCTCTTTTTACAATTTAATGTACTTTGAAAACTTGGCAAAGGATTATACATAGCATATATACGCATCAAAAAGGGGAATAAATGTAGTTTCGTTATTTTTTGGAAGATAGAATAAAATTACGAGCATCTCTAAGTACATATTAATAATTAGTTGTAAGTAAGTACTGCAATACATACAATAAAAAGTGATAAGTATAACACCAAAGAGATTGTGAATCTACCTTAATTGTCACTTTTTATAATCTCTATCTGGTCATTCAACACTTTTAGGTAAAACTACAAATAAAATGATGGGATTACAGTGGTGTCATCCTCTGTGGTTCAGAAAGAATACTTGAAGATTTTGTGGCAAATCATAAGAACCTGCTTTTTTAAAAACATTTGAAAAATGTTATAGAAATGACACTACTGTAATCCAATCAGAGAGTCATGTTAACATAGTGAGATCTATAGCCTAATGGGCTTATAGCCTTCTAAATCTAGAACATTCAGAAACAGCTAAAGATCTATATAGATATACACAGAGAGAATTATAGTTTTTAAAACTTTACACACCTTTAATTTTTCATTGTTGCCACAATCTGAAAATTCCAACACTGATGAAGAGCCAGAGGGGAAAACAGTTTTCTTCCACATAAAAACAGTTAAATGATATGCTAAACTAAGCATAACATCTTAAGTTTGAAACATCAGCACTTGACATCAAAAGCTATTGGCAGTCATTGAACAACACATTGAATGTTACACCACAACAACGAGGCAAGTTTCACTGATTAAGTATATGTTCAGAGTTAATACTAGCAGGTTTTGTTGGGGGATATAAGTCATTCTTAGTTATAGCAAATATATAAACCCTTTTAACATTGGGAGCACATACAAAATTTCTACAAGATATTTACATAGCTACAATACTTAGCCATATATTTCTGCTTATAAATTCTTGCAATCTACCAGAAACTTTAAAATTCTAAGTTTCCTCAGGTTCTTGAGGCTAAAAATCCAAAAATAGAAAAATGTTGCTTATATTCCCTGGTTATGTGGCACTTTTTATCATGTAAACATTATCAGAATCAGTTGAAGGATTTATTTTACAAACATACAGCTTACATTTAATTTTCTGAAAGAATAGTAGGTCATTTTAAACTAGAGAAAGTACTTTGCTCAAATGGTTGTATAAAGTTTTGCCCTTAATTAACGAAGGATTTAACCTTTTATATTATATGTACTATTACATTTAATGATTGTTTTGGTATATACAGGAAACATATTTGTCGAAACATATACTGTAAGAATATTATTTATTTTTTCAGTCGGTATAAATTTTATGTAATTTTGACTCGCAATACTCTAAGGCGATGTAGTTCTATACAAACTAGGAATTATTTTACAAACTTAATTTATACTTAGACTATTTTCTAATTGTGTGATAATTGAATCACAATCTGGTCGTGTTTATAGATAAAAATCAACCTAATTACTTTAATCAGTCTCATGATGTATTCTGGGAGAGGTAGTATTGTACTGGAAGATGACTGCTCCTGGGCTAGTTAGTTTCCAATGAATATCAAAATGTCTATTGGTAATACTCATGATTTAGTGAATGGATCGAAACTTGTCTAGTCAGAACATTTAATGGTTGTATTTGTGTATGGCTACAATGAACAGGATTGACTTGGAAGGTGGAGGGGAGCGAGTTGATTTGTTGGCTGGTGTCAAAAACTAACACGCATATTATAAAGTGAGTGGCCATACGATTTGCGTCTTCCTCCAGTATGTCCAAGTGCATTAGATAGTATGAGTTTGTTCTTGCTACCTACTCGCTCGGCAGCCTTCTACCCTCCAGGCAAGTTGCAATCAGTGTAGCAATACTCTTAGGGAAAGCTTAATAAATACCACAAATATCAATGGAGAAAGACTATTAGTGTAAGTTTAGTAGCTTTTGCTAAGGCAACTACATCAGTAGTATATAGTTATTGATACAAAGACTTCAGTACATATATACCAAAGACAAAATGAAGATGAAGTTAATCTGATATGGAGATAGCCAGGCTGTTATTGTTATGGGAAAACTACTGTAAACAGCTAAGTAACATTTGTTAAGAGCTACATAGTATATAATAATGGACAGCAAATGGGGCAGTACGTAATTTTTCAGTCTATGACTGTAAAGAAATTACATCATAGCCATCCAATAATAAAGTTATTATAGCTATCAATACTCCATATGTGATTTACCTGGAGGTTAGAAGATTGCCTGGTTGGTTGGAGATAAGAACTAACCCAAGTCATTTATGAGGAGTGACCATACTGGATGCAGCTGCATCCAATGTGGCCACTTGCATAAGATGATTGGATTTGTCCTTGTAGTTGTCCTGCAAGGCAGTCTGCTACCCTCCTAGCAAATCTCATTCAGTATAGTGATTGCCTAATTCAGAAGACTTTTTACAATTATATCATTGTTTGTACATAAATTTTCTGGTATATGAATGATACCTTGCTATTTTTAACTTCTTAATGTATTTATTGATGTGCACGTAACTGATTGATTCTAACCTAAGGGTAGTTTGGCTAGTTGATTTGGCAGTGTACCGCAATTTTCATAATCTTTTGTACCAAATTAGGCAAGTCATTAGGAAGAACCCCATTTGCTTCATAGCTAAGCTATTCAGTCTAATAAATTATACCATATATTGTAAATCAATGATGTGATAATAACTCTGAATGGAGTGGGCAGATAACTAACCAGCCTATATTCATATCTACCACAGGCGCAAGAAAAAGTAAATTGTTATAATAAATAGGTTTTCATCTATAGATTCATGCATACTATTTATTATTTTATTCCCTGCTTCCCATACCCAACTGTAATGAAATATTCTACTGATGTTAAATTCATATAATAAAAAAAAGTTGCCAGAATGCTACAGATGAATAGAGAGAATGAAATATTGAATTTATCCTGCTCTATACCCCATACTTGCATCATCTGTAAAGGCAATTCTATGTTTATTTACTTGTGTTGTGAATTATTTGGCTAATTAAATTGTCAGTGGAATAAAATTTCTGCCTAGTGTGTTTTAACTATGTACATGAAAGTAGAGATATTTGGATATTCTATTCCCAAAAATGTTCCAGATAGGAATTATTATTTAAAGTAAGTTATGAAGGCTACTCTGTGCTCATTATGTCGAGGTTATTTACAAAAAGCTGAGATAGACTTCACACTAATGCTAGGTGATTAGTCAATTGCATCCTGGACAACTTAGTCCAGGTCAAATGCGTCTCTTGACGATTTCATATGGATTTCTGCCCCCTGGTCATTTGTATCCCAGTATATGTATATTTCATATTAGATGTTATTTTTTATTTTTATATCTCTGTGTCCTGAATATATCCATGCAAGTATTCTTAGGTTAGATGAGGATAAGTTAGGTTTGCATAAGTTAGGTTAACTTAGGTCAGGCCTAACATATATAAAATGGAATATGCTATCCAGGAATAGCTACATATAGTGGAATGCAAATGCCCAGGTCACAAAAATACCACACACAAATGCCCAAGAACATCAGAGACTGGGATACATCTAATTAAGACAAAGTTGTCCAGGGTTCAAGTACCCTAAAACCTCGACAATCACATTCTGAACAGCAAGTTTTTCTTCTGTTCATGGCATTAATTAAATGCACAGGTGTTGCAGGATAGACATATTACAATATTTGTAGCCTCGGGTATTTGTCAGTAGGCGGCCCCTTTAATACCTATTAGAAGAGTGAATATCCTACCAAAACGCTAAAATTGTCTTCTGATCCAGGAGAAAAACCACCTCCTTTATCATTTTGTGCTGGCGTTGAATTCAAATGGCACATTAATTAAGCATAAATTATTATTTATATCTTATTTAAAGGTTAGCACATTTTAGACTTATTTTACAGATTAGTTTAGTTAAATCAGTTTTGTAGATTAGACATTGCAGCATTTAAGATTAATCAGAACAGCAGTAGTGAAGATAAAATAATTATTTGTAATATTTTACTAGTACATCAGCTCCATAGTATGTATAATTGACATTTTTTCATCCATATACCCAGTTCGTTAGAAACATGAAAGCTACATACTTATTCTGAATGCAGCAACCCCAAATTTCGTATTTAGGTTGAATCATTACGATAGGTCCAAAATATGTCTATTTAGAGATTACTGATGATCTCGTTTCATGTTCCTAATTTGTAAGAGGTTTTCAAGCTGCCTACATTGTTAATGCCTTCCTCCTACCTGATTCATCAGAATTTTGTTAATTTAGAGATTACTGATGATCTCGTTTCATGGTACTAATTTGTAAGAAGTTTTCAAGCTGCCTACATTGTTAATGCCTTCCCCCCCTACCTGATTCATCAAAATCTTGTTAATTTAGAGATTACTAATGATCTCGTCTCATGTTCCTAATTTGTAAGAGGTTTTCAAGATGCCTACATTGTTAATGCCTTCCCCCATACCTGATTCACCAAAATCTTGTTAAGTCACCCAGTTATATTTGTATAATGACATCTGTATCTATCACAGGATTGCCCATAGCACACTAATGCACTCGTTTATGTTAGAACATGACTCCTACCCAAATAAATATATCTTGCTTGTCATTATTTGTTCCCAGTTTAGGGGTGGACCCAGTGTGTGGCTGGGGAATTAAGGCTGAATGCCCTCCCTATCACCCTACTGTGGACTTGATCACTGGTCTATCTACTCCAGAGTCGATTCCTCTCGGTTACCATGACATCTATCTATATGAAATTGTAAAATTCATCTGTTGAACCCTGACTCCTTGAACTCTCCAAATTCATTCATATATAATGTTATCTAATCTTCCTATTTCTCAGAAAGCACAGTTTTCCATTCAAACGGAGGTGGCCATATGGATGCTGGTGCTGGGGGAGACATACTAGAGCTAAGTAATGAAGAATGGATGCCCATCCCAATGCTCTGCAGTGGACTCAGACCCGCTTTAGTCACTCTACGCCTCATGTTCCACTACTGAGCCAACCTGGCCTCCTTCCTAGTCTGTCAACATATCACTAATTTATTTGTTTACTTAGAGAGAATGATCCATCAAAATGCATGAATTCATTCATTTACCTAGAATGTGTTGATTCCTCCCCTAGACCCACTAGGCAGCCTCCTACTCTCTACTCTAAGAAAGTTGCCCCAAGTGCTGCCATATCCCTAGAGAATGACATGCCAATCACCTGATCCTTCCCCTTTAAATTATTCATTTGCATCAGAAATTGACATCAACCCACCAAATCCTTCAAAAGATGCTAATTCAGTCAGTTGCTTTAGGGAATGACCTCTACCTCACCTGCTCCTTCCCACAAATTGATTAATTAATTCACAACAGAATGGCATCTACATCGCATGATCCTCCCCACAAAAAAATAATTCATTTTTCAACAGAAAATGACATCAAGCTACCAAACTCCTTCAGATGCTATATTTAAGTCAGTTAATTTAGAGATGCCATACACATGAATATTATTAGGCTGTGTTTCAAGTTGTAATTATTAGTCTTTTTCTTAATGATCTGGGATACTCGACTGAGACGTTGAATACCTTTATGATGTAACATAAAAGTGTTTTCCTTGCAAAAATTAGAAATGAAAATCAAGCACATTTCAAACATTTTATTTGAGTTTGAGGATTTTATTCTATTTTATTTTCATAATATGTTTGATAACCTGCTTTCCATATACTGTACATATAAATTTGAAGATACCAAATGAACACTGTTATTGGTCAATTTAGGATATATTACCAAACAACAGAACATAAACAATAAAAATAAAACTTTTTTTTTTTGTTTACACAGAGGTTTCACATTAAGTAACACTTTTTACAACAACATATACATTTTATTGTATAACTACACGATACAACAGAAATATGTCTTATTTAGATTGCATAATTTTCATTTTAATGTTTAGGCTGTGGTCACACCGAACGTGACTTGCTTGGAGGGTTAAGAGTTGGGGATAGCCATGCGAGTGTGCAGCAAGCTCTAGCTCGAGTCATCTTATACGAGTGGCCAACCTGGATGCAGTTACAATTGCTATGGCCACTCGCATTAGAAGAAACTTTTTGTTTCTTGCCTCCAACCTCATAGACAACCCACTACCCACTACCCTCCAGCAAATGGTGTTCATTTGGCCATACCCTACGAGTTATTTAAGTGGATATATTATATGTTTATTTAAGCCTCGTGAGAAGCGAGTGGAGGGCATTTTACTTGAGGTATTTAGAAAATAGATAACAGCTTTGTAATGCAAGCTTTTATATACAGAGATTCTTGGACTAACAACAACAACACCAATTTTTTCACAGATTGTTTATGTTATGACTGGAGTCATGATTTTCTTTTTTGGTTGGCTACAAGCTGTGTCACTGTGTAAGTATACCAAGCAGCAAAGTTTGTGCGAAAATTTTATGCATTTTTTACATTCTGTGGCATATTTTGCTTAAGAAGTTTGTCCTTTATTTCCTACTGTAAGAAACTATTTCTCTAACCATTTCATTTATTGTAGTAATGTACTATTGCATCCAATCCTTCATTTTCATCTCTACTAGATACTGTGTTACAGGTTATTTTGTTTATTTTCTTTATTTCATTCTCTTACTTTATGGTTATTGCAGTTAATATATTATACTCTGTGGGTGTAATTTAGGGAGTGCTTTGTTCACTACTGGAATGAATTTAGAATATCCTGAGCCATTTTGTTGTACATGTGTCCGTGTTTATATACTTCTGAACACCTATTTTACCCTTAAAATATTGTAATTTTTTGACATTTTTATTTTAATTAACTTTCAGTGACATACTTGAGAAATTTTTGACGTTTTTATTTAAAGAAAATTTCAGTTACCTGTTCTTGAAAAATTTTCATTAGAATATAAGTAGCATTGTCCCAAAGCGATGTAAATGAATGGTTAATTCTAGAAAGACCATTTGCAGAATCTTCTCCACTAGCCTGCAAGGCCAGCGACATCTGGAAACTACTCTTAGTGTTTTGCCAGCTATAAACGGAGAGGAATAATATTCCACACTCAAAACATTTCCGATACTGTATTTTATTTTACAAATAGTTATGAAATGTGTACCATAAATGCATTCACTTGTATATGTATAATCAATTTATTTATAATACAGAGCATAGTATTGCAAGGGCATAGAATTTTATTCTTCGCTTTTTGAGTCTGAGGACAAAAACTCTACGTGTAGTTGCCAGATGTCATCGGATATCTGTGTGTTTTGTAGAAAATACGGCATCGCTGTAGTGTACACAGGATTTTGATTTAACTTAATTGTCAAGAATATAATGTGACTGACTATTACAGCTTATTTGCTTTTGACTTTAAGAACATATAGGGCAGTTGATATAGGCATTTATATTAATATATATATATATATATATATATATATATATATATATATATATATATATATATATATATATATATATATATATATATATATATATATATATATATATATATATATATATATATATATATATATGTATATATATGTATATATATGTATATATATGTATATATATGTATATATATGTATATATATGTATATATATGTATATATATGTATATATATGTATATGTATGTATATGTATATATATGTATATATATGTATATATATGTATATATATGTATATATATGTATATATATATATATATATATATATATATATATATATATATATATATATATATATATATATATATATATGCTTTTTATTCTTACTTTTCAATATCTTCAAAGTTTTCAATTCCTCATATGTTGTTGGTGTTGTTAACGAGATCATATATTGTGCTTTTTGCTTCTGTGTTGAACTTTGTGTTTTCAGTTTGATGACTCATCTATGTCACTATTTTACTTATTAGCGTCATCATCTGTGATTACGATTGACTTGCACTACACATGTAAGAATGGATCTTGTCAATTTATTAGTTTTTGAAAATTGCATGTATGAATGCAAATTGACGTGTTAGAAAGTGAGGAGTACAATGGATAAACAGTGTTTTTTTTTTCACTGAAAGATCACAAAGTGACATGCTAGAAAGTGAATAGTATGATGGTTAAGCAGTGTTTTAAATCACCAAAAGATCACAAATGACGTGCTAGAAAGTGAGGAGTACAATGAACAAACAGTGGTTTTTTTTTCACCTAAAGATCACAAAGTGACATGCTAGAAAGTGAGTAGTATGATGGATAAGCAGTGTGTTAGTTCACTGAAAGATTACAAATGACGTGTTAGAAAGTGAGTAGTATGATGACTAATAAAGTGGGTTTTTTTCTATTCATTAAAAGATCTCAAAATGACGTGTTAAAGCGTGAGTAGCACGATGGATAACCAGTATTTTTTTTTCATCAAAAGATCACAAAATGATGTGTTAGAAAGTGAGGGGTACGATGTCACCAAAAGATCACTAAATGACGTGTTAGAAAGTGAGGAATTCATTTGATAATCAAAAGTATTTTGACCAAAAGATCACAAGACGACGTGTTAGAAAGTGAGCAGTACGATGGATAATCAGTAAGTCTTTTTCACTAAACGATCACAAAACGATGTGATAGATAGTGAGGAGTACGATGTATAATCAGTGGGTTTTTTTTTCACCTAAAGATCACAAAATGTCGTGTTAGAAAGTGAGGAGTACGATGGATAATCAGGGTTTTATTTCACAAAAAGATCATAAAATGACGTGTTAGAAAGGGAGGAGTACAGTGAATAATCAGTGTTTTATTTTGCAAAAAAATCACAAAATGACATGTTAGAAAGCGAGGAGTACGGTGGATAATCAGTGTTTTGTGACCAAAAGATAACAAAAATGACGTGTTAGAAAGTGAGGAGTACGATGGATAATCAGTGTTTTTTCACCAAAAGATAAAAAATTGTTTGTTAGAAAGTAAGGAGTACGATGGATAATCAGTGTTTTTTCACCAAAAGATCACTAAATGACATCTTAGAAAGTGAGGAGAATGATGGATAATCAGTAGTTTTTTTTCACTAAAACATCACAAAGTGACATGTTAGAGGGTGAAGAGCACAATGGAAAATCAGTGGGTTTTTTTTTCGCCAAAAGATGACTAAATGACGCCTTACAAAGTGAGGAGTAAGATAAATAATCAGTGTTTTTTTTTCTTAATGAGTTAGAAAGTGAGGATTACGATGGATAATCAGTGTTTTTTCATCAAAATATCACAAAATGATGGGTTTGAAAGTGGGGAGCATGATGGTTAACCAGTTTTTTGCTCTTTCATCTGCAAAGTGACCTGTTAGTGAGTGAGGAGTATAATGGATTATCAGTGTTTTATTTCACTAAAAGATCACAAAATGATGTGTTAGAAAGTGAGGAGTACGATGGATAATCAGTGTTTTTTTCTTCAAAAAATCACAAAATGATGTATTAGAAGGTGAGGAGTACGATGGATAATCGCTCTTTTTTTCACCAAATGATCACAAATTTATTTGTTAGATGGTGAGGAGTACAATGGATAATAAGTGTTTTTTTTTTCTTCACCAAGAGATCACAAAATGATGTGTCATAAAGTGAGGAGTATGATGTATAATCAGTGTTTTTTTTTTCCCAAAAAATCACAAAATGATGTGTTAGAAGGTGAGGAGTGCGATGAATAATCAGTGGGGTTTTTTCACCAGATCACAAAATGATGTGTTAGAAGGTGAGGAGTACAATGGATAATCAGTGTTTTTTTCACCAAAAGATCACAAAATGATGTGTTAGGTGAGGAGTACGATGGATAATCAGTGTCTTTTTTCACCAAAAGATTACCCCACATACCGTTTTATTTTACTTCGCTACAAGTCCTAACAACTTCATGAAACCAACCAACCCATGTGCTGCTGGATTCTTTTTTTTTATTGATTACTTTTCCAGTGACTAATATTTATTTTTTTTAATGGAAAACACAGAATACACAGATTTACAGACGTGGAAATACACACCATCAACACTTAGGTAATGAAACTATCACGCCAAAAAATGAAAAAAAACAAAAAACATTCAAAAGAAAAATAATAATAATAATCAGACAGAACTGATAATCTTCACTTACTGCATGCTGCGTAATGTATTAGCGATGTGTACGTACATGACAGAGCATGTTAAGTGGTTGTAAAAGGCAGCACAGAAATGTAAAAAAAAAAAAAGGAGTCGATAAGTACATATGCATAAAATCTTCTAAGTATATGTAAAAAAAAAACTATCAAAGAAGCGACCTTGTCACATGGTAACTGTGTCGCCTTGTATGCATTAAAATATACATCTAAACCATCGCATTTGTAATAAGGTTAAACCAACACCTCGCATTTGTAATAAGATTAAACCAACACCTCTTTTTATTTTACGAAAAATACTTTGTTAGCTCAGGGAAAAGTGTAATTGAAAATAAAAAAAATAAATAAAAAATCTGTAATTCTTGCCGTCTAGGTTTGGGTCTTCCAAGTAAAACCTGCAAGAAAGGTCTTAGCCAATGTTGTTAGTATAGGAAAAGAAACCTTATAACTGTAGTTTCTTTTTTCTCGGAAATGAGAAAATGTGGTAAGCATAATAACAAAAGTATATGCCACAAATATATTCGCATACAATGAAACTCTTAATCACTAAATGATTGCATATATGTATATGCCTAAATCATAATTATCGCATCCTCTTTTTATGATATGGTCTGCCTTTGGTTACAGAGCAACAAATGGTAGAATAATATATTTATATATACTCTTTTTTCCATTATTTGTAAAAAATAAAAGGAAGCGTTGCCAAACGGGAAAAAATTCTTGTTTCGGCAAAAATAATATACAAATAAATAAGGAAGGCATCACAATGTACAGACTGTATATTTTCTTTTGATGGGGCATGCACCTCAGAAGTTGGACTCAGGCATCTCATCTTATTTCTATTAAAGACAAATAGACATTGTACCCTTCGCCTCATCTGACGAAACAGCACTGTGTCCAATTTTAGTATGTATCACATTGATTTCATCATAATATAGCCCTTTAAATGGCTTTGTTGGAATGTATATCGCTTGTTAGTGATTTCTGGACAGATTTTCATGTACAAGAGCCCTTGACAAATAGTTTTACAAGCAATTGCGGTGCAGTGAGATGCAATATGCATTTACTTATCGAAATAAAACTTTAATTTGATATATTGGGTAGAAAAGCCAAACTAAGCGATTGATCTAAATCCAGAAATGCAGTATATAAGTCTCTTTCATAAGTTTCAGAATAGCAATGCTATCAGATGAGGATATACGAAGGATTAATATCATAATTGTCTTTTATAGGAATAGACTTGGTCTTTTGTTGAAGATGTGTGTCAAACTCATGAGGGGTTATTCGGAACCCGAAAGCGTGGCGGTACTTGTGGCTGGCTACGAGTGATTTCTCAAGGCTTTTGTCAAGCAAAATAATAGGGTGTCAGGTATTATTCATACATTCAAATCAAAGCAGAAAGGACCTCTCTAGTGAATATGTATATATATGCACTTAGGTAATGGATGCCCACATAAAGGGCAGTACATGCAGTGTGATTAAGAAAAACCAAATGGAAATATATCAGGGTATGGCCACTCTGAATATGATTTACTAGGAGGATAATGGATCGTGGGTTGCCTAGTGGGTTGATGGCAGGAACTAGCGCATTATCTATAGCGCATGGCCATACTGGATGCCGAAGTACCTAGTGTGGCCACCCGCAAGAAATAAAGCGAGTGAGTGCCTGCTGGATCCATTGTAAGAATTAAAGCTGATTATTATTTGTGCCTGACGCAATGGATGATGACCTCTCGCATTAAACGACTTAGAGTTAGGTCTTACCTCCGATCCACTAGGTAACGTGTATACCCACATTCCAATACCCGCTGCTCTCCGAGCAGATCACGTTCACAGTGACTGTACCCTAAGACATTTTCTTGTAAACAACAGATATTTTCTTTTTCCTGCAGATTTTCTTTTAATTTATTCATGCTACCTATCTGTAATCTGCATTTCTATGTTATGAATCCTTGTTAGGTATATTATCTAATATTTCTTTATAAGTTATGGCATTAACGTTTATATGTGTGTTTTTTATGGAAGTCCTTTTTTTAATATGGGTATATTTCATACCTTATTATCAAATTATGTTCTTTAGGAGACGCATTCCTTATAGTTTTATTGCTTTAAAAGAACATTTATTGCATAAAGAATATTCAGAATCGTTTCTGATGCATACCTCAAAATTTCCTGTGTGTGATTCAGAGGGAGTATTTAATTACATTGTGATTTCAGCTGTGAAAATATGAATAAGGTGTTCATATACATAAGTTGTTATATGAGAAGTACCTTGAAGCAATTGTGATGAATCTAGTTTACTGTAGGAGGTATATATACAAGGGGTCCTATACTTACATTTGAGCTCTGTTCCTGAAACGTGATGTAACCCGAATGTCAGTGTAAGTCAGAACATACCTAAATATGCACCTATGCTAATGCAGTAGTAAAGTTTCTCTCTTTTCCATGCATTTCACTATCTCTAATTTCACTTCCATAGTGATGGCTTTCCTTTTCCTCGAAGCATTGCCATCAGAAAAATCTCCTTTACACTTGGGAGAAATAATACAGGCCAAAATTTATCAAACAAGAAGCAAAATGACTTATGGGAGATGTGTTTTAACCACGAAACACCGTAAATCATGGACATCGTAAACCGAGGACCCCCTGTATATATATATATATATATATATATATATATATATATATATATATATATATATATATATATATATATATATATATATATATATATATATATATATATATATATATATATATATATATAGTATATACACACACGTGCAGCATGGTGATTATGAAACCAAATCATTCTATACTTAGCTCAGCTAAGAAGAGATCAAAGAAGATGCCTTGTAAACACTGGGATTCGACTTTTTCTTTTTATCAATCCTTTTTTTTCTGATTTCTCTTGTAAGCAAATCTAACTTTTAGATAGAGACAACCGGGCTGTTACTCCAAAATAATTTGGATGAGTCTTAGTCGTGAATTTGTCTTTTTTTTATAAAAATATTTAAAAGAAAAACCAGTTGTTGCTCTGTCTTCTGTCTTGCTCGAAGGAGGCCAACCAGCACAAGATTATTGTTTTTTGCCTTTACTGATATTCTATAGCATAATCTTAAGGACACCACTAACAGCAGAAATTACACTGCCTCTAACAGCAGAGATGACACTGCCTCTAACAGCAGAAATGGCACTGCCACTAAGAGCAGAGATGGCACTGCCACAAACAGCAGAGATGGCACTGCCACTAACAGCAGAAATGGCACTGCCACAAACAGCAGATATGGCACTGCCACTAACAGCAGAGATGGCACTGTCACTAATAGCAGAGATGGCACTGCCACTAACAGCAGATATGGCACTGCCACTAACAGCAGAGATGGCACTGTCATTAATAGCAGAGATGGCACTGCCACTAATAGCAGAAATGGCACTGTAGTAGGAGGTGTTCTTGAAGGTAGAGATATGGGTGTTTTCCACAAAATCTAAGATGGAAAGATGTGAGAAGCAGACGAGGACGAGAAGTAACATTGAACACAAGATCTTTATTTTTTTTTAACTCCTGCAAGCTGTACAATAGCACTGCATCTTATTTCGAGACAAGGAAAGGGGAGCTTACAGGTATATGATAAAATAGTTGGATATATAATGGTTTTTTGAAGTCTTGGGATATAAGAGCCAGTGTATATGATGGTCGATTTAATGACATGGTGTTATACCAAAGTGATGTAAAAGATTAGTGGGTTTTATAGAGTATTGCAGAGTGAAACTTAAAATTAGAAAAAAAAGGCAGAATAGAAATCAGATTAGCGAAGGTTAACAGCATAGATACATAATCATGAAAACCTGTAGAGATATATGAAGAGATAAAACTACATTTTTTTTTTCGATCATACCGAAACTTTTTAGATGATGGAATAAAAGTTCTCATCATACAGTTTCCGTTTTTAGTTTTTTAAGCCTGAAACTTGTACATTTTCCTATTTCTAATACTAAAGCCTTAGTACTCCTTTGCTAAAAAATCTGTAATTCTTGAAATCAATTAAAAATTCATTTTGAAAAGACCTCATATTTTGTAAATAATAAAAGCCTCTATATAAAGGTGTAAATTGGATACATTTGTCCTCAAAATGTCTGGAATGAAAGTAAAAAGACAAAAATGTCAATATCCATAGAAAAAAACTAGTTGGAAACTAACCTGCCAGTAAGACGGCGAGAAGCAGGGCTACCTGTGGCGTCATGGTGCCAAAGTCTCTTGTTTATCTAATGCTGACTGGACTTCTGTTGGCGACACTGGATGGCGACAGTATAAAACTGCTGTAATCACGGGTGTTCAAGAAGTCTTCCTCGTCTTCCCAATTGCAGGTGGAAGACTTCCTCTGAAGCCAATTGATGAGAATGTGTTTAATTAAAAGATTAGAAAACAAAAAGGGGAGGGGGACAATTTTTTTTTTTTTGAGGGGAAAACTACTGGTTGATGTTGCGGTGGAGACTACTAACAATCATCGAAGTGTTTAACTGGTAAGTAGTTCTGGCGGTTGGTGGTAGTCGGTGGTTGGTGGCTGCAAGCAGGACGGCTCTCATCTGCCGAGCTGCAGCCGCCACCCCCACCGCCCCCGCCGCAGCTAAGCCTCGACGCCTGGGCCGGGAAGCACAGCATCACATGCAAACAAAGTGCTGGCAGATTTTAATACCTTCCGTTGGATACTCGAAGCCAAAAAGTCTTTAATCGCTTCCAAAATGTTGCTTTCTTTGTTACGAGCAATATGAGAGCGCTTTGAAGTTTGCTCCTTAAAATCTATAGAGATTTTGACTTTTTTTTTTTTTTTTTTTTTTGCCTTCTTTATACCATATTTATTTCATTTCATGCTTTTCTTTAAGCAGTATCTTAAGTTTTTCCTTCGAATCTTAATATTCAAAGATAAAATATTATTATTTTTCTCTGAATTATGTAAATATTGAGCGATATATTTATTGATCTGTATTATTTATTTATTTATTTTATTTTAACTACTTTTTCTAAGTTTATCACTAATTTACCATTTATTTTAAATTTTATTTACTCTTACTTCATTATTGCACACAGTAACGCAACTTCCCGCGAATGAAACAATAAGTTCTTTTTTTTCTTTTCATAGTATTTTTGTTGCTGTTTTTCCTTGCCTGCTTTGAAGTCTAGAGGGAACCACTCGTTACCTGCAAAGAAAAAACAATCCAAAATTAGATTTGTAGATTTCTTACAGTTAGATTGATGATCATATATTTATACACACATAGGTATCTATATGCTAACAACACTGTTATCCACCAACATTGTTCTAGTCATCATGGGACTCGAGCTGGCGTTTCAAGCTACAAAGTCATGCTGCCTTAACCAGTTGAACCACGACAGTAGACAAAAGTCTGCACATCATGGCAAAGCTGATACCTGTATGCATATCTCCCGTCCACCTTTAATCAACGTTTTAAAGTTTATTAGTAATTGTATATAGATATCTACGGATATAAAACGCCCATAATCATCTTGGCAAAGTGGTAGTTTATTTAAAACACACCCCTTCACCAGAAAGTCAATTCGACTCATCTCTCGTATGGTAGCTCCTTACCCAGCACACAGTGTAAGTGTGGAAAAATTATCTGCCATGAGGCCCGACATTCTTAGCTGGTTTAACCTAGAATCTGTGTATCAATCTCTTAGTCTACAAATGAAGTCTGCAAGGCTTATATTATGAAATTTGAAACCGATAATCACATTCTCTTATTTTATTCTTATCCTTAAGCTACTACCTTTTCTTCTCCATTTTTTTTAGGGGTCGATGATGGCAGTTTCCTTTGCCCGTCCCGGTGTCACGCTCATAAAATAGGAGATTGAAAGAATGGGTAATTAACTGATAGAAAATGACTGAAAATGAGGAAGATAGATTTTTAGCTGTTTAGATAAATAGATAGCTAGATATAGAGATATATAAAGAGATAGAAAAGTCGAATAAAAGATAGTTGCGAGATATCCAGATAAACTGATTGCTAGATACAGATTTTTAGAAATATATGAATAGATTTACTGACATGAACTAAAAGATGGAGAGAATTTTGCTCTCATAGATAAATATGGATTTCTTGACAACCATATATGTAAATAGCCTGACATATAGATTTTATAGTATGCGAGAGCTACAGTTTGATATAATAGCTATTTTCCTCTATAGACAGACTGGCTGACAACCATACAGGTATATAGACTGACATATGGATTTTATAATACATGAAACCAAAAATTTAAGACAATCTGCTAGCTACCTAAATAAAGAAAAATCTACATACAGACTGAGAGAAAAAGATACAAATAGATACACGAACAGACATAGATATAACATGATAAAGCTATAATAGGCATATTCCCTTTAAAGACCGATTTCATTAGGATACTATTTTACCTTTAACCTACACATCTGCTGAGCTGAAACGGATTACCACAAAATGGACATCATTGCATTCTCTGTTTAATTACCAAGTGCCCTGGCAAGGAACAGTTGTGCAGATCTCCTCCTGGTGTTCAACTCGGTACTTTCTGGATGAGAGACAGGCTCTGTACCCACTTAATTCCACAAACTTACAGTGATACAGCAAGAGAAAGACATAAAAAAAGACATCACACACACTAAGACCAAATTAGACAGTAGAGTGATGGACGGATCAAACTTGGCTGACAGACCATTTGTCTTATAGACTCCTAAAGAGACAGGAAAATAAATGTACAAGAGGAGTTGGTTTTTGGGATCACAGAACCGTTATATATATATATATATATATATATATATATATATATATATATATATATATATATATATATATATATATATATATATATATATATATATATATATATATATATATATATATATATATATATATATATATATATATATATATATATATATATATATATATATATATATATATATATATATATATATATATCTATATATATATCTATATATATATATATATATATATCTATATATATATATATATATATATATATATATATATATATATATATATATATATATATATATATATATATATATATATATATATATATATATATATATATATATATATATTATAATTACAATTATTTCATTCTCCAGGCTGAAAAAATAACAATTCGAAACTACAGGATTACCTCATATTCATAATTATTTTTTATTTATTTTTATTTTTTACCAGTCTTAAATAAGCTATTTTCAAAGTTGTTTGCCGTTTCAAGTGTCACTACTAATCCCTTGCAATGGACATACCGGTAAGAGCTGGAGGATTATAGCTGGATGTCCTTCCTAACGCCCCGCAGTGGGCTTGAACACGGGTTCGTCACTTTCTGAGTCGATCTTTTTAGCCTGTGGTTTCGGTTTTACGTCACGGACTCCCTATTCTACCAAGGGCTAGGATGGTTGCCTTCTTGCCAAGGACTTGCTTTGGCAGATGTAATCGTTACCCTGAGTGCATGCCCTTGCTAACCTCAGACCGTGACGGGCTGCGAACCCTCGACCTGACCCCTCGAAGTCGCGTACGCTACCGCTTGAGCCACGGTGACTACGATCTTTCTAACCTGTTGTATAAAATGAAATGTTCATATCATTCCGACTTCAGAATCTCGAGCCCCACCGTGAGGTTTTAGGAAGGTCATTCAGCCTTAATTCCTCAGATCCAACTTGTCTAGTACACCCCCATTCGAATGAGGATTAACAGTGGCAAATAGAATTGGCAAACACCACAAGAAGAGATACAGAGATTATCTTTTACAAGCGGACTAGTCATACAGGTAAAGTGTGGAGATGTGTAGCTCAAGGATTGGTCGGTGCAGTGACTGCTGCTATCCTACTACCTCCAGACCCTATAACCCTCTCCCTCCATTTGTCTTCCCTTACTCTTATGACCTTTCTTCCTTAAAAAAAAAAAAACTTATCTATCGTCATTTTAGGGCCTTATTCTTTTATATTATTAGGTCTTAATTACTTTGACTATCCTTTCAGTATGTCTTTTTCTTATTATGTGTCATTCTCTTATTTCTGCCTATTCCTAAAGCTGCTACCTTTTCTTTTCATTGTTTTCATGGTGCCCTTGCCCGATTAAAGCAATATTCTTTGCCCTTCCCTGTGTAACGTATGTGTGTGTGTGTGTGTGTGTGTGTGTGTGAGTGTATATATATATATATATATATATATATATATATATATATATATATATATATATATATATATATATATGCATGTATGTATATAAACGATGGTCCTTCTTTTACCAGGAAAAAATATGGGGATGTCGAAGTAACTCCTTTATTTCCAGATCTTCTCAGGAGGAGATACAGAGATGATCTCTTACATTTATTTTGCATTGAGAGATAACACTTTCTTTGTTCTGTTTTCCAATATACGCCCTTCGGCACTATATTATCGACACTGTTCTTGGTTTGGAATCTGATCAATTTTGGAATCTGTAAGGAATGGATATTCATTTTCTCTAAATTATCGACACTCTTCATGTTTAGGAAATCGAATCATTTTGGAAATTTGTAAGGAATGGATTTCCATTTGTTTTTTGTTTTTGTTGTTGTAATTGAATTGTTTCTTGTCTGGCATTAAATAATTTGTTGATGTTTTTCCTTTGGTAAGCTTGGAAAATTCGTTTTTTTTCCCTCAACTTGCATATTTTTCCTTTGTTTCTGTTGTTCTTGCAATTTTCTCGGAAAACATACTTTTTTATTCATTTTTTTTTATTTTTCACTGCTAGGCTTGAGGATTTAGTGATAGCGCAGAGTCTATCTGTATACCTGAAATACAGCAATTATATGAACCCACAAATCTTCGGGCAATAACACAATAGACAGGTAGACCTATTGGAAATCACTGAGCTCGACAATTAATTGTCCAAATTATTCGGTAACGACATGAGACAGTCATTGCTAATCCAATCCCAGGCCAGGATCGAGCCTGGGGCCAGTATTTTATTGGACCCAGAGTCCCATTTCGCCATTTCTCTAAAAGGAGCTAGGTTGTAATGGACTCCAGAACTGAGGTTTATATAACAACATGGGGCAAGTATATTACCGGTCCCAGACGCTACCACTGCGCCATGTCTCTAAAAGGAGCTATATTATCTTGGACTTCATGACGGGGGCCCGTTTATATAACATCCTGGAGCCAGTACTTATATTAACGGTCCCAGATGATATCACTACACCATTTCTCTAAGAGGAGCTAGTTTGTCTTTGACTTCAGGACTGGAAGTTGTTTATATAGCAACCTTGGGCAAGTATATTACCAGTCCCAGACGCTACCACTGCTCCATTTCTCTAAAAGGAGCTATATTGTCTTGGACTTCATGAAGTGGGCCCGTTTATATAACAACCTGGGGCCAGTACTAATATTAACTATCCCAGATGCTATCACTACACCATTTCTCTAAGAGGAGCTAGTTTGTCTTTGACTTTAGGATTGGAATTCGTTTATATAGCAACCTTGGGCAAGTATATTACCGATCCCAGACGCTATCACTACACCATGTCTCAAAAAGGAACTAGGTTGTCTTTGACTTCAGGACTGGAATTTGTTTATATAGTAACCTTGGGCAAGTATATTAACGGTCCCAGACGCTACCACTGCGCTATTTCTCTAAAAAGAGCTAGGTTGTCTTTGACTTCGGGACTGGAGTTTGTTTATATAGCAACCTAGGACAAGTATATTACCAGCCCCAGATGCTACCACTGCGCTATTTCTCTAAAAGTAGCTAAGTTGTCTTGGACTCCAGGACTGGGTTCTCTATATGAAACAGCTCAGTATATAACCGGTCGAACCAAAGGCAGCAGGTGATTCTCTTTAATTGAAGGACCCCATTAATGAACAAGAGACTCATGAGATATACACAGAAGCCCATCTTAATTAGTGTTTCTTAGTAGATCTTAAATCCAATTGCTCTAATTAGGGCTGAAATTACATGACGTTATTCAAAGCAGTTGGTTAGATTAGGTCAAGGATTAGCATAGTTGAAAACTAGTTGTCTTCAAAAATAAACTCTGATTTTGAATAATTGTATTGGCTGCATGTGCATAGTTTTGTTTGTGTTTATGCGTATATATATATATATATATATATATATATATATATATATATATATATATATATATATATATATATATATATCTATGTATGTATGTATGTATGTATGTATGTATGTATGTATGTATGTATGTATGTATGTGTGTGTGTGTGTGTGTGTGTGTGTATACATGTATGTATGTATGTATGTGTATACATGTATGTATGTATGTATGTGTATACATGTATGTATGTGTATACATGTATGTATGTGTATGTATGTGTATACATGTATGTATGTGTATGTATGTGTATACATGTATGTATGTGTATGTATGTGTATACATGTATGTATGTGTATGTATGTGTATACATGTATGTATGTGTATGTATGTGTATACATGTATGTATGTGTATGTATGTGTATACATGTATGTATGTGTATGTATGTGTATACATGTATGTATGTGTATGTATGTGTATACATGTATGTATGTGTATGTATGTGTATACATGTATGTATGTGTATACATGTATGTATGTGTATGTATGTGTATACATGTATGTATGTGTATGTATGTGTATACATGTATGTATGTGTATGTATGTGTATACATGTATGTATGTGTATGTATGTGTATGCATGTATGTATGTGTATGTATGTGTATGCATGTATGTATGTGTATGTATGTGTATGCATGTATGTATGTGTATGTATGTGTATGCATGTATGTATGTGTATGTATGTGTATGCATGTATGTATGTGTATGTATGTGTATGCATGTATGTATGTGTATGTATGTGTATGCATGTATGTATGTGTATGTATGTGTATGCATGTATGTATGTGTATGTATGTGTATGCATGTATGTATGTGTATGTATGTGTATGCATGTATGTATGTGTATGTATGTGTATACATGTATGTATGTGTATGTATGTGTATACATGTATGTATGTGTATGTATGTGTATACATGTATGTATGTGTATGTATGTGTATACATGTATGTATGTGTATGTATGTGTATACATGTATGTATGTGTATGTATGTGTATACATGTATGTATGTGTATGTATGTGTATACATGTATGTATGTGTATGTATGTGTATACATGTATGTATGTGTATGTATGTGTATACATGTATGTATGTGTATGTATGTGTATACATGTATGTATGTGTATGTATGTGTATACATGTATGTATGTGTATGTATGTGTATACATGTATGTATGTGTATGTATGTGTATACATGTATGTATGTGTATACATGTATGTATGTGTATGTATGTGTATACATGTATGTATGTGTATGTATGTGTATACATGTATGTATGTGTATGTATGTGTATACATGTATGTATGTGTATGTATGTGTATACATGTATGTATGTGTATGTATGTGTATACATGTATGTATGTGTATGTATGTGTATACATGTATGTATGTGTATGTATGTGTATACATGTATGTATGTGTATGTATGTGTATACATGTATGTATGTGTATACATGTATGTATGTGTATGTATGTGTATACATGTATGTATGTGTATGTATGTGTATACATGTATGTATGTGTATGTATGTGTATACATGTATGTATGTGTATGTATGTGTATACATGTATGTATGTGTATGTATGTGTATACATGTATGTATGTGTATGTATGTGTATACATGTATGTATGTGTATGTATGTGTATACATGTATGTATGTGTATGTATGTGTATACATGTATGTATGTGTATGTATGTGTATACATGTATGTATGTGTATGTATGTGTATACATGTATGTATGTGTATGTATGTGTATACATGTATGTATGTGTATGTATGTGTATACATGTATGTATGTGTATGTATGTGTATACATGTATGTATGTATATGTATGTGTATACATGTATGTATGTATATGTATGTGTATACATGTATGTATGTATATGTATGTGTATACATGTATGTATGTATATGTATGTGTATACATGTATGTATGTATATGTATGTGTATACATGTATGTATGTATATGTATGTGTATACATGTATGTATGTATATGTATGTGTATACATGTATGTATGTATGTATATGTATGTGTATACATGTATGTATGTATGTATATGTATGTGTATACATGTATGTATGTATGTATATGTATGTGTATACATGTATGTATGTATGTATATGTATGTGTATACATGTATGTATGTATGTATATGTATGTGTATACATGTATGTATGTATGTATATGTATGTGTATACATGTATGTATGTATGTATATGTATGTGTATACATGTATGTATATGTATGTGTATACATGTATGTATGTATGTATATGTATGTGTATACATGTATGTATGTATGTATATGTATGTGTATACATGTATGTATGTATGTATATGTATGTGTATACATGTATGTATGTATGTATATGTATGTGTATACATGTATGTATGTATGTATATGTATGTGTATACATGTATGTATGTATGTATATGTATGTGTATACATGTATGTATGTATGTATATGTATGTGTATACATGTATGTATGTATGTATATGTATGTGTATACATGTATGTATGTATGTATATGTATGTGTATACATGTATGTATGTATGTATATGTATGTGTATACATGTATGTATGTATGTATATGTATGTGTATACATGTATGTATGTATGTATATGTATGTGTATACATGTATGTATGTATGTATATGTATGTGTATACATGTATGTATGTATGTATATGTATGTGTATACATGTATGTATGTATGTATATGTATGTGTATACATGTATGTATGTATGTATATGTATGTGTATACATGTATGTATGTATGTATATGTATGTGTATACATGTATGTATGTATGTATATGTATGTGTATACATGTATGTATGTATGTATATGTATGTGTATACATGTATGTATGTATGTATATGTATGTGTATACATGTATGTATGTATGTATATGTATGTGTATACATGTATGTATGTATGTATATGTATGTGTATACATGTATGTATGTATGTATATGTGTGTGTATACATGTATGTATGTATGTATATGTGTGTGTATACATGTATGTATGTATGTATATGTGTGTGTATACATGTATGTATGTATGTATATGTGTGTGTATACATGTATGTATGTATGTATATGTGTGTGTATACATGTATGTATGTATGTATATGTGTGTGTATACATGTATGTATGTATGTATATGTGTGTGTATACATGTATGTATGTATGTATATGTGTGTGTATACATGTATGTATGTATGTATATGTATGTGTATACATGTATGTATGTATGTATATGTATGTGTATACATGTATGTATGTATGTATATGTATGTGTATACATGTATGTATGTATGTATATGTATGTGTATACATGTATGTATGTATGTATATGTATGTGTATACATGTATGTATGTATGTATATGTATGTGTATACATGTATGTATGTATGTATATGTATGTGTATACATGTATGTATGTATGTATATGTATGTGTATACATGTATGTATGTATGTATATGTATGTGTATACATGTATGTATGTATGTATATGTATGTGTATACATGTATGTATGTATGTATATGTATGTGTATACATGTATGTATGTATGTATATGTATGTGTATACATGTATGTATGTATGTATATGTATGTGTATACATGTATGTATGTATGTATATGTATGTGTATACATGTATGTATGTATGTATATGTATGTGTATACATGTATGTATGTATGTATATGTATGTGTATACATGTATGTATGTATGTATATGTATGTGTATACATGTATGTATGTATGTATATGTATGTGTATACATGTATGTATGTATGTATATGTATGTGTATACATGTATGTATGTATGTATATGTATGTGTATACATGTATGTATGTATGTATATGTATGTGTATACATGTATGTATGTATGTATATGTATGTGTATACATGTATGTATGTATGTATATGTATGTGTATACATGTATGTATGTATGTATATGTATGTGTATACATGTATGTATGTATGTATATGTATGTGTATACATGTATGTATGTATGTATATGTATGTGTATACATGTATGTATGTATGTATATGTATGTGTATACATGTATGTATGTATGTATATGTATGTGTATACATGTATGTATGTATGTATATGTATGTGTATACATGTATGTATGTATGTATATGTATGTGTATACATGTATGTATGTATGTATATGTATGTGTATACATGTATGTATGTATGTATATGTATGTGTATACATGTATGTATGTATGTATATGTATGTGTATACATGTATGTATGTATGTATATGTATGTGTATACATGTATGTATGTATGTATATGTATGTGTATACATGTATGTATGTATGTATATGTATGTGTATACATGTATGTATGTATGTATATGTATGTGTATACATGTATGTATGTATGTATATGTATGTGTATACATGTATGTATGTATGTATATGTAGGTGTATACATGTATGTATGTATGTATATGTAGGTGTATACATGTATGTATGTATGTATATGTAGGTGTATACATGTATGTATGTATGTATATGTAGGTGTATACATGTATGTATGTATGTATATGTAGGTGTATACATGTATGTATGTATGTATATGTAGGTGTATACATGTATGTATGTATGTATATGTAGGTGTATACATGTATGTATGTATGTATATGTAGGTGTATACATGTATGTATGTATGTATATGTAGGTGTATACATGTATGTATGTATGTATATGTAGGTGTATACATGTATGTATGTATGTATATGTAGGTGTATACATGTATGTATGTATGTATATGTAGGTGTATACATGTATGTATGTATGTATATGTAGGTGTATACATGTATGTATGTATGTATATGTAGGTGTATACATGTATGTATGTATGTATATGTAGGTGTATACATGTATGTATGTATGTATATGTATGTGTATACATGTATGTATGTATGTATATGTATGTGTATACATGTATGTATGTATGTATATGTATGTGTATACATGTATGTATGTATGTATATGTATGTGTATACATGTATGTATGTATGTATATGTATGTGTATACATGTATGTATGTATGTATATGTATGTGTATACATGTATGTATGTATGTATATGTATGTGTATACATGTATGTATGTATGTATATGTATGTGTATACATGTATGTATGTATGTATATGTATGTGTATACATGTATGTATGTATGTATATGTATGTGTATACATGTATGTATGTATGTATATGTATGTGTATACATGTATGTATGTATGTATGTATATGTATGTGTATACATGTATGTATGTATGTATGTATATGTATGTGTATACGATGTATGTATGTATGTATATGTATGTGTATACATGTATGTATGTATGTATGTATATGTATGTGTATACATGTATGTATGTATGTATGTATATGTATGTGTATACATGTATGTATGTATGTATATGTATGTGTATACATGTATGTATGTATGTATGTATATGTATGTGTATACATGTATGTATGTATGTATGTATATGTATGTGTATACATGTATGTATGTATGTATATGTATGTGTATACATGTATGTATGTATGTATATGTATGTGTATACATGTATGTATGTATGTATATGTATGTGTATACATGTATGTATGTATGTATATGTATGTGTATACATGTATGTATGTATGTATATGTATGTGTATACATGTATGTATGTATGTATATGTATGTGTATACATGTATGTATGTATGTATATGTATGTGTATACATGTATGTATGTATGTATATGTATGTGTATACATGTATGTATGTATGTATATGTATGTGTATACATGTATGTATGTATGTATATGTATGTGTATACATGTATGTATGTATGTATATGTATGTGTATACATGTATGTATGTATGTATATGTATGTGTATACATGTATGTATGTATGTATATGTATGTGTATACATGTATGTATGTATGTATATGTATGTGTATACATGTATGTATGTATGTATATGTATGTGTATACATGTATGTATGTATGTATGTATATGTATGTGTATACATGTATGTATGTATGTATGTATATGTATGTGTATACATGTATGTATGTATGTATGTATATGTATGTGTATACATGTATGTATGTATGTATATGTATGTGTATACATGTATGTATGTATGTATGTATATGTATGTGTATACATGTATGTATGTATGTATATGTATGTGTATACATGTATGTATGTATGTATATGTATGTGTATACATGTATGTATGTATGTATATGTATGTGTATACATGTATGTATGTATGTATATGTATGTGTATACATGTATGTATGTATGTATATGTATGTGTATACATGTATGTATGTATGTATATGTATGTGTATACATGTATGTATGTATGTATATGTATGTGTATACATGTATGTATGTATGTATATGTATGTGTATACATGTATGTATGTATGTATATGTATGTGTATACATGTATGTATGTATGTATATGTATGTGTATACATGTATGTATGTATGTATATGTATGTGTATACATGTATGTATGTATGTATATGTATGTGTATACATGTATGTATGTATGTATATGTATGTGTATACATGTATGTATGTATGTATATGTATGTGTATACATGTATGTATGTATGTATATGTATGTGTATACATGTATGTATGTATGTATATGTATGTGTATACATGTATGTATGTATGTATATGTATGTGTATACATGTATGTATGTATGCATATGTATGTGTATACATGTATGTATGTATGCATATGTATGTGTATACATGTATGTATGTATGCATATGTATGTGTATACATGTATGTATGTATGCATATGTATGTGTATACATGTATGTATGTATGCATATGTATGTGTATACATGTATGTATGTATGCATATGTATGTGTATACATGTATGTATGTATGCATATGTATGTGTATACATGTATGTATGTATGCATATGTATGTGTATACATGTATGTATGTATGCATATGTATGTGTATACATGTATGTATGTATGCATATGTATGTGTATACATGTATGTATGTATGCATATGTATGTGTATACATGTATGTATGTATGCATATGTATGTGTATACATGTATGTATGTATGCATATGTATGTGTATACATGTATGTATGTATGCATATGTATGTGTATACATGTATGTATGTATGCATATGTATGTGTATACATGTATGTATGTATGTATATGTATGTGTATACATGTATGTATGTATGTATATGTATGTGTATACATGTATGTATGTATGTATATGTATGTGTATACATGTATGTATGTATGTATATGTATGTGTATACATGTATGTATGTATGTATATGTATGTGTATACATGTATGTATGCATGTATGTATATGTATGTGTATACATGTATGTATGCATGTATGTATATGTATGTGTATACATGTATGTATGCATGTATGTATATGTATGTGTATACATGTATGTATGCATGTATGTATATGTATGTGTATACATGTATGTATGCATGTATGTATATGTATGTGTATACATGTATGTATGCATGTATGTATATGTATGTGTATACATGTATGTATGCATGTATGTATATGTATGTGTATACATGTATGTATGCATGTATGTATATGTATGTGTATACATGTATGTATGCATGTATGTATATGTATGTGTATACATGTATGTATGCATGTATGTATATGTATGTGTATACATGTATGTATGCATGTATGTATATGTATGTGTATACATGTATGTATGCATGTATGTATGTATATGTATGTGTATACATGTATGTATGCATGTATGTATGTATATGTATGTGTATACATGTATGTATGCATGTATGTATGTATATGTATGTGTATACATGTATGTATGTATGTATGTATGTATATGTATGTGTATACATGTATGTATGTATGTATGTATGTATATGTATGTGTATACATGTATGTATGTATGTATGTATGTATATGTATGTGTATACATGTATGTATGTATGTATGTATGTATATGTATGTGTATACATGTATGTATGTATGTATGTATGTATATGTATGTGTATACATGTATGTATGTATGTATGTATGTATATGTATGTGTATACATGTATGTATGTATGTATGTATGTATATGTATGTGTATACATGTATGTATGTATGTATGTATGTATATGTATGTGTATACATGTATGTATGTATGTATGTATGTATATGTATGTGTATACATGTATGTATGTATGTATGTATGTATATGTATGTGTATACATGTATGTATGTATGTATGTATGTATATGTATGTGTATACATGTATGTATGTATGTATGTATATGTATGTGTATACATGTATGTATGTATGTATGTATGTATGTATGTATGTATGTATATGTATGTGTATACATGTATGTATGTATGTATGTATGTATGTATGTATATGTATGTGTATACATGTATGTATGTATGTATATGTATGTGTATACATGTATGTATGTATGTATGTATGTATGTATATGTATGTGTATACATGTATGTATGTATGTATGTATGTATGTATATGTATGTGTATACATGTATGTATGTATGTATGTATGTATATGTATGTGTATACATGTATGTATGTATGTATGTATGTATGTATATGTATGTGTATACATGTATGTATGTATGTATGTATGTATGTATATGTATGTGTATACATGTATGTATGTATGTATGTATGTATGTATATGTATGTGTATACATGTATGTATGTATGTATGTATGTATGTATATGTATGTGTATACATGTATGTATGTATGTATGTATGTATATGTATGTGTATACATGTATGTATGTATGTATGTATGTATGTATATGTATGTGTATACATGTATGTATGTATGTATGTATGTATGTATATGTATGTGTATACATGTATGTATGTATGTATGTATGTATGTATGTATATGTATGTGTATACATGTATGTATGTATGTATGTATGTATGTATGTATATGTATGTGTATACGATGTATGTATGTATGTATGTATGTATGTATATGTATGTGTATACATGTATGTATGTATGTATGTATGTATGTATGTATATGTATGTGTATACATGTATGTATGTATGTATGTATGTATGTATATGTATGTGTATACATGTATGTATGTATGTATGTATGTATGTATATGTATGTGTATACATGTATGTATGTATGTATGTATGTATGTATATGTATGTGTATACATGTATGTATGTATGTATGTATATGTATGTGTATACATGTATGTATGTATGTATGTATGTATATGTATGTGTATACATGTATGTATGTATGTATGTATGTATGTATATGTATGTGTATACATGTATGTATGTATGTATGTATGTATGTATATGTATGTGTATACATGTATGTATGTATGTATGTATGTATGTATATGTATGTGTATACATGTATGTATGTATGTATGTATATGTATGTGTATACATGTATGTATGCATGTATGTATGTATATGTATGTGTATACATGTATGTATGTATGTATGTATGTATATGTATGTGTATACATGTATGTATGCATGTATGTATGTATATGTATGTGTATACATGTATGTATGTATGTATGTATGTATATGTATGTGTATACATGTATGTATGTATGTATGTATGTATATGTATGTGTATACATGTATGTATGTATGTATGTATGTATGTATATGTATGTGTATACATGTATGTATGTATGTATGTATGTATATGTATGTGTATACATGTATGTATGTATGTATGTATGTATATGTATGTGTATACATGTATGTATGTATGTATGTATATGTATGTGTATACATGTATGTATGTATGTATGTATGTATATGTATGTGTATACATGTATGTATGTATGTATGTATGTATATGTATGTGTATACATGTATGTATGTATGTATGTATGTATATGTATGTGTATACATGTATGTATGTATGTATGTATGTATATGTATGTGTATACATGTATGTATGTATGTATGTATGTATATGTATGTGTATACATGTATGTATGTATGTATGTATGTATGTATATGTATGTGTATACATGTATGTATGTATGTATGTATGTATGTATATGTATGTGTATACATGTATGTATGTATGTATGTATGTATGTATATGTATGTGTATACATGTATGTATGTATGTATGTATGTATGTATATGTATGTGTATACATGTATGTATGTATGTATGTATGTATGTATATGTATGTGTATACATGTATGTATGTATGTATGTATGTATGTATATGTATGTGTATACATGTATGTATGTATGTATGTATGTATGTATATGTATGTGTATACGATGTATGTATGTATGTATGTATGTATGTATATGTATGTGTATACATGTATGTATGTATGTATGTATGTATGTATATGTATGTGTATACATGTATGTATGTATGTATGTATGTATGTATATGTATGTGTATACATGTATGTATGTATGTATGTATGTATGTATATGTATGTGTATACATGTATGTATGTATGTATGTATGTATGTATATGTATGTGTATACATGTATGTATGTATGTATGTATGTATGTATATGTATGTGTATACATGTATGTATGTATGTATGTATGTATGTATGTATATGTATGTGTATACATGTATGTATGTATGTATGTATGTATGTATGTATATGTATGTGTATACATGTATGTATGTATGTATGTATGTATGTATGTATGTATATGTATGTGTATACATGTATGTATGTATGTATGTATGTATGTATGTATATGTATGTGTATACATGTATGTATGTATGTATGTATGTATGTATATGTATGTGTATACATGTATGTATGTATGTATGTATGTATGTATATGTATGTGTATACATGTATGTATGTATGTATGTATGTATGTATGTATATGTATGTGTATACATGTATGTATGTATGTATGTATATGTATGTGTATACATGTATGTATGTATGTATGTATGTATATGTATGTGTATACATGTATGTATGTATGTATGTATGTATGTATGTATATGTATGTGTATACATGTATGTATGTATGTATGTATGTATGTATATGTATGTGTATACATGTATGTATGTATGTATGTATGTATGTATATGTATGTGTATACATGTATGTATGTATGTATGTATGTATATGTATGTGTATACATGTATGTATGTATGTATGTATGTATATGTATGTGTATACATGTATGTATGTATGTATGTATGTATATGTATGTGTATACATGTATGTATGTATGTATGTATGTATATGTATGTGTATACATGTATGTATGTATGTATGTATGTATATGTATGTGTATACATGTATGTATGTATGTATGTATGTATATGTATGTGTATACATGTATGTATGTATGTATGTATGTATATGTATGTGTATACATGTATGTATGTATGTATGTATGTATATGTATGTGTATACATGTATGTATGTATGTATGTATATGTATGTGTATACATGTATGTATGTATGTATGTATATGTATGTTTATACATGTATGTATGTATGTATGTATATGTATGTGTATACATGTATGTATGTATGTATGTATATGTATGTGTATACATGTATGTATGTATGTATGTATGTATATGTATGTGTATACATGTATGTATGTATGTATGTATGTATATGTATGTGTATACATGTATGTATGTATGTATGTATGTATATGTATGTGTATACATGTATGTATGTATGTATGTATATGTATGTGTATACATGTATGTATGTATGTATGTATATGTATGTGTATACATGTATGTATGTATGTATGTATATGTATGTGTATACATGTATGTATGTATGTATGTATATGTATGTGTATACATGTATGTATGTATGTATGTATATGTATGTGTATACATGTATGTATGTATGTATGTATATGTATGTGTATACATGTATGTATGTATGTATGTATATGTATGTGTATACATGTATGTATGTATGTATGTATATGTATGTGTATACATGTATGTATGTATGTATGTATGTATATGTATGTGTATACATGTATGTATGTATGTATGTATGTATATGTATGTGTATACATGTATGTATGTATGTATGTATGTATATGTATGTGTATACATGTATGTATGTATGTATGTATGTATATGTATGTGTATACATGTATGTATGTATGTATGTATATGTATGTGTATACATGTATGTATGTATGTATGTATGTATATGTATGTGTATACATGTATGTATGTATGTATGTATGTATATGTATGTGTATACATGTATGTATGTATGTATGTATGTATATGTATGTGTATACATGTATGTATGTATGTATGTATGTATATGTATGTGTATACATGTATGTATGTATGTATGTATGTATATGTATGTGTATACATGTATGTATGTATGTATGTATGTATGTATATGTATGTGTATACATGTATGTATGTATGTATGTATGTATATGTATGTGTATACATGTATGTATGTATGTATGTATGTATATGTATGTGTATACATGTATGTATGTATGTATGTATGTATATGTATGTGTATACATGTATGTATGTATGTATGTATATGTATGTGTATACATGTATGTATGTATGTATGTATGTATATGTATGTGTATACATGTATGTATGTATGTATGTATGTATATGTATGTGTATACATGTATGTATGTATGTATGTATATGTATGTGTATACATGTATGTATGTATGTATGTATGTATATGTATGTGTATACATGTATGTATGTATGTATGTATATGTATGTGTATACATGTATGTATGTATGTATGTATATGTATGTGTATACATGTATGTATGTATGTATGTATATGTATGTGTATACATGTATGTATGTATGTATGTATGTATATGTATGTGTATACATGTATGTATGTATGTATGTATATGTATGTGTATACATGTATGTATGTATGTATGTATATGTATGTGTATACATGTATGTATGTATGTATGTATATGTATGTGTATACATGTATGTATGTATGTATGTATATGTATGTGTATACATGTATGTATGTATGTATGTATATGTATGTGTATACATGTATGTATGTATGTATGTATATGTATGTGTATACGTATGTATGTATGTATGTATGTATATGTATGTGTATACATGTATGTATGTATGTATGTATGTATATGTATGTGTATACATGTATGTATGTATGTATGTATGTATATGTATGTGTATACATGTATGTATGTATGTATGTATGTATATGTATGTGTATACATGTATGTATGTATGTATGTATGTATATGTATGTGTATACATGTATGTATGTATGTATGTATGTATATGTATGTGTATACATGTATGTATGTATGTATGTATGTATATGTATGTGTATACATGTATGTATGTATGTATGTATGTATATGTATGTGTATACATGTATGTATGTATGTATGTATATGTATGTGTATACATGTATGTATGTATGTATGTATATGTATGTGTATACATGTATGTATGTATGTATGTATATGTATGTGTATACATGTATGTATGTATGTATGTATATGTATGTGTATACATGTATGTATGTATGTATGTATATGTATGTGTATACATGTATGTATGTATGTATGTATATGTATGTGTATACATGTATGTATGTATGTATGTATATGTATGTGTGTATACATGTGTATGTATGTATGTATGTATATGTATGTGTGTATACATGTATGTATGTATGTATGTATATGTATGTGTGTATACATGTATGTATGTATGTATGTATGTATATGTATGTGTGTATACATGTAGTATGTATGTATGTATGTATATGTATGTGTGTATACATGTATGTATGTATGTATGTATGTATATGTATGTGTGTATACATGTATGTATGTATGTATGTATGTATATGTATGTGTGTATACATGTATGTATGTATGTATGTATGTATATGTATGTGTGTATACATGTATGTATGTATGTATGTATGTATATGTATGTGTGTATACATGTATGTATGTATGTATGTATGTATATGTATGTGTGTATACATGTATGTATGTATGTATGTATGTATATGTATGTGTGTATACATGTATGTATGTATGTATGTATGTATATGTATGTGTGTATACATGTATGTATGTATGTATGTATGTATATGTATGTGTGTATACATGTATGTATGTATGTATGTATGTATATGTATGTGTGTATACATGTATGTATGTATGTATGTATGTATATGTATGTGTGTATACATGTATGTATGTATGTATGTATGTATATGTATGTGTGTATACATGTATGTATGTATGTATGTATGTATATGTATGTGTGTATACATGTATGTATGTATGTATGTATGTATATGTATGTGTGTATACATGTATGTATGTATGTATGTATGTATATGTATGTGTGTATACATGTATGTATGTATGTATGTATGTATATGTATGTGTGTATACATGTATGTATGTATGTATGTATGTATATGTATGTGTGTATACAT
>JAXCGZ010022968.1:7500-65000 GCA_037179515.1 Halocaridina rubra
TTTCAATACATACCCTGTATAAATGTTTGAAAGATTCTAGAAGCTAGACTATATGAAAAGATAAGTATACCTTTGATTCCTTAACCTCTTCCCGGTAACTACAATACATCTCGTTTTTACCTGTCTGACATTTTTCAGCCAGGATGAAACATCTTGTCATAAAGATACTATAATGAATTACACTTTGAATAATTATTCTCTTTCCTTCCGGATCTGCCTGACCTTCCTAAGGCAGAGGCGAGTATTTTCATGTAAATCTACCTCTGCCAACCCCATTTCAGCATCTGAGTAACAGGTTAAACATATCAAAAATGACTTCTCTCGATTTTTTTCTCACTTAATTCATTTGAAACTGCAAAGTCTTTTAGAAAAGATTTGCCGGTGAAGAGATTAATATATAACAGTGACACCCATAGACAAACTCACCATTTTATGATGCTCAAAGAGAAATCTACTACTTTCATGATGCTCAAAGAGAAACATACCATTTTTAAGATGCCCAAGCAGCCAATTCGGCCATGTCCTCATCATATTCTTCCTTCTTTTTCTTAGCGGGCACAGTTGGAACAGCAGTGGGTACCTCTGGCAGTTCATCTGGCACTGTGCCACCCGTCTCTAATAGTTTCTCGTCCAGAGCCTCCTGTTCGAGAACTTCTAATTCAGCCAGAAGATCATCCTGCAAATAAAATTAATATTAATTAAACTTAAATCTTGATATGAAGCTCATGAAGAATGGGGATGTGTTGTTTATAAACAGAGAGGTTAGGTTTGATTAAGTTAGAATTTGAGCTTAAAGGCCTTGCTCAAATTCTGGCCAAACTTCACCTAAACTACCCTTTCTTCACTGTTAATAAAAGGCAAGGAGTTCCCATATTAAAGAGCATTGGAATAATCACACAAATTTGTTCATTACAATATATATGACATAGGTAAACGGAAGTGCAGTTGTCAGAGCACCCAACTCGGGAAGTGACAGACCCATAATCAAGCCCACCTTGGTGCTTTAGGAGGAGCATCTAGCCTTAATTCCCCAGCCATACTCTGCTTCCACTCCCATAGTAAGGATTAATAGGGTTACATAAAATGGCAAACAACAACAGTATATATGACATTTTCTTATAGTACCTTTACATAAACAATACTGTACATACAAAGTACTGCATACCAAATACAAACTATATTTCAATAAAGTACATACTTCCCAGCACACAAATAAAAAATAAAAAACTTCTAAATGTATTGCCATTATCAATTAGGCCTGCATTATATTATCACGACTACTTATTGCAGTTTCAAATATATTGCATCTATCACTATGCGAACATTTACTAATCTAGATAAAGATGACAAAAATGTGAAGATGTAAAAATCCACTAGATTCTTTGCAATTTTGTCACAATTAGTCCCCATTCAAGTGGAGGTGGACAAAAACATGTTGAGAATGGGGGGCAGATGCCCTTCCTAATACCCCGCATTGGAATCAAACTCACATTAGTCATGCTTGTCACTTATTGACTTACACTCTCTACCACTGAACTACTGCAGCCCCCAATATACTATTATCATTATACTTCTACAATAAAAGAGGTCACTGAAAAACCAAAATTTTAAGGTTAATATGCTTAATTATCTTCTGAACAATGGATGTAAAGAGTTCTTTGACAAATAAAAAACTGCAATTTCCTACTATCCCTTGATATGCTTACAAAAATTACTATCTAGCTATATACAAAAATCATAATCCCTCTTATAAGAGGTGTGGCTGAGTCAAAGCAAAAACTCGACTATTTAACTATTTATGGGAGGAAAATACAAAGATTGGGATTCAGAGTCTCTTTTCTCCATATTGTTTAGGTAACTTTTACAGCACATAAGGGGAACACGGAGGAGGTATTCTCGCAAGGAAGTACTGTACTAAAAGGAATTGCAAGCATCCTTACCTCATCCACATCATCTCCGAATGCAACAGGATTGGATATAGCCTCAGATATTTCTTTTGCCAAGTCCTGCTGTTCAGCGATATCGTCCATCATGTCATGCACCTTATCGACGTCCCTGTTGAGATATATATTAACATGTTATACATCTCGAAACAATGTTGCCTTTCTGAAGCCAAATATGCAGATAAATGAACTTATAAATAAACTTCAACATCCAACACTAAAACAGGAATAACATTAGTTAAGCAACAAAAAAAGGAAATTCTTACATGTGTTGATGTGCAGCCTTGAGGGCTTTTGCCGCCTCTCCCATAGTTTGTAAAACATTAGTATTTGTATTCGCCGATTCCAGTGCCTCTCTTTGCATTTCAATAGTACTAAGAGTGCCGTCAATTTGCTGTAGCTGCTTTTCATACCTCTTCTTGCGCTTAAGAGCTTGGAGAGCAACTGCAAATAAAATACAATGTATTAAGTTAAGAGGAGTGCATGAAGTATGTTTGACCTCTGGTGAACGTGTGTGGTTAGACTTGGCGAACCCCATTACAAAGGGAAAGGCAGCCATTGTATAAGTATGTGTATGTATGTAAGTTATATAAGCTATATACAGTAGCTTGTATCTCTCTGATACACCTATTATTACTACCTAGATGTAACTCAAATACAAGTGATATTTTTTTTCCAAGAAATATTACATTTATTAAAATCTAATAAACTATTATATACCACCACAATTTTTTTTTCTTTTTTTAATGTTAGTACATCCAGAATATGGGTCATCCAGAGTAACAGTGGTTAGACTATTTAACTTGGGAGATGACGGACTTGATTTGTGATTTAATTCCCAAGCCACGCTATGTGTCCACCTCCAAAATGTAGAACAATAGTGACACATAAAACGAGGTTAATTATATATTTTATAAGTGAAATTATGTATAAAGTAATTATAAAAGCAATAATTATTCCCATGCCCTACAAATTAGGACGAGTGAGCAAAACTCCTCTTATGTATTTTGGACTGCTGCAAAACAGATCCTTTTTCTTCCGAAAAATTCTTCCAAACCAAGGCACAAGAATGAAATACAAATAACATAAATGGGGGCTATCACGTCTGCAGAAATCATGATTATTTGAGACTCTCCCAGGTTCTTGTGCCTTGTGAAAGGTTGAGGTTGATTATGGTAGCTTGATCTCATTTGCAACTCCTCTTCTGACATCATTTTCTGATATGCAGCTCCGGAAAACGGACCTACATGCACTCTCAGAGAGCTCTGTAGGAAAGCCCGGGATAGGCACTGACCTTCCTTAAGGACTCGGGGCTGTTTGGCTAGGTAGCTTAGGGAAAACAACATCCTCTGTGATGCAAACCACTTTGGGCAACAAAATCAGTGTGAATGCAGATAGTGCTAATAACATATACTGGAATACTGATATATGCTGCACATCTAGGTGTGATGTGGTGCTCATCAACCCCAACAGAAGAAAAAACAAATATGAAAAAAAGACCTACAAATGAGCAAATGAGCAAAATTGGCAGAAGATGAACACATGTGCAGTTTGAAATCTTCTCTTGACTGCAAACTGTTTGTTAATCTTCAATTATCATGCAGGTAAAGACAAAATGACTCAAAGCTTTTAAGTGAAATACAGTACAGTACGGTATTGGCCTGTACTGTGAGAATGTGTGGGAGAAGAAACCTGTACTATTTACTATATTAGAATGGCAAAGGCTGATAAGATGGTTAATACTGGAGTCAGTAGTTGAAGTTTGTACAAGAACTGTAGGAATAACATCCAGGTCTGAGAAAATAAGGAATAACCTCCTTTTTCTAGAGGGAATGTGTAGAAAATAGTAATCCCAGGGAGCTTTAAAATTATTCTTATTACAAGGCAAGACATCTAACCTAATAAGTTACACAGTCACCTAACTTTACATGGGGTTCTGTGGGTTACTTCTTTATTAGAGCCTTCAGGTGCTTAAAATTCTTAAGTTTGTGACAAATTGTTCTGAGTGTGGACCTTGTATATGCTTTCACCAGGAAAGGGTATTAAATTTTCAGTACCCTCAGGACTGAGCCATACCAAACCAAGACTCATTCATATGCACATGATGTACAATACTCAAGTACTGATAATCATCATTTAAATAAAGAAAATTGGTTTACTTTACATGTTATCAATATGCAATCACACCATATTTGCATAAAATAATCAGAGACTGGATAGATAATTGATTTTGCTCATTTACTACGATACACTAAGAGTGAAAACAAGGCCATTATTTATTGGACAAAGAAAAGGCTTACAAGACGATCACTCAGCAGAGGCACAAAAGAAAATAGGTTTATGTGTTTCAACAGCCAATAGCAAATATCACTCATCAGCAAGCAGCTGTCAATACTCAATTATCACCACTGTTTTTTTTTTATTTCACTTTAGAAACAACAGAACAAAAATATCAGGGCCTGAAATTTGAAGAATTTCTCCATAAGAGGTGAATCATAAATCTTATTGCTTTATTGTTATCTACACTGAGAAGCTAGCAAGGCAATAGTGCCAAACAAGAAGGTATGAAATATGTAACAAGATTGCAAACGTAGTGTAATGTGTTACCAATCATGGGTTCCGGGACAGAATTTGTGAGTGCCAAATACAAAGTACTGCTATACAACACGGACTGATTAAAGTTCCTACCTGGATCCACAGAACCACCTTCATGAAGATTTAAAGAAAAGTAAGAACGCTTATTATCAATAAATTTGTACTATCACACCATAAGTGATTTAAAAATCTCATGACTTTTATTACAATATTAGGTAAAGTTTGGCTAGCCTAGTGCACTCCAGTTAAGAAATTATTTAAAATATTTACTTAATCATATTTTTAGTTATGATGTTTCTTCCAATATATTCTGAAGTGGGTGAGGTTATGAAAGTACTCTATAACTTTATGATTCACCTTACTGCCTACCACAGTTAATTTTTTGGGATTTGTCTTTCTATATATTTATTTATGAGCAGTTATGGTGAATAGTCAATGTCTTAATGTTTGGGATTTAAGCTTGTTTAAATCAAATACTAATTTCTTTGCAATATTATATATATATATATATATATATATATATATATATATATATATATATATATATATATATATATATATATATATATATATATATATATACAGGGAGTTCCCGTATAAAGTGATTCTGCTGTTACGTTGGAGCCCAATAAATAATCAATTTATTAATATATTTAAGTATTCGACCTACCTGGCTGGTGCGGTAAATTCAAACCTTGTACGTCGAACAGTTTGTAGGCCTGGCAGAAGAATAGCCACATGGTCTTGTTGTATATGTATATCCTGTATTAAGTTATTCTTTTTATTTATTTATTTATTTATGTATTTCGTTAATTGAAGGAATTAATTTAATTTATATACAAAATTAACAAATACATGGTTATAAATACGATCTTTATTCAATAAAGTTTGTTGAGTTTGACAAAACTATAGTCACATAGCATTATTGTACTGCATACATATATACTGTACTTTATCAAGTTCATGGCTTTATTTATCTATTTGTTCATTCATTTGGTTAAGTAAAGAAATTAGACTTAATTTATTTACAAAATATTAAAATACATACCTGCAAATACGATCTTTCTTATGCAAAAAATTGTACTGAGGATGGCAGAAAAATAGTCTTCTTCTTCTAAATGGATAGGATAGGGAAAGAACAGTCACACAACATTGTTGTATACATATATACTATATAAAGTTAATGGTTTTATTTACTCATTTGTTTATGAATCAAGTTATTTGCAGGAATGAGACTTAATTTATTTACAAAATTACCAAATACATAGCCGTAAATACGATCTTTATGCAAAAAGGTTTGTTGAAAGTTGGCTGAGGAATTGTCACACGACACTGTTGTACTGCATACATATATACAGCATCAAGTTAATGGTTTTATTTATTTATTTATGTATTTGGTTATTTGTAGGAAGTAGATTTAATACATTACAAAATTACCAAATACATATCCGTATATACGATATTTCATATTCAAAAAATTGTGTTGAGGTTAGCAGCAGAATATTCACACAACATTGTTTTATACGTATATACTGTATCAAGTTAATCATTTTATTTATTTATTTGTTTATGTATTTGGTTATTTAAAGAATTTAGACTTAATTTATTTACAAAATTACCAAAAATGCAATCTTTATGCGAAAAAGATTGTTGAGATTTGCAGAAGAATTGTCATAAAACATTGTTGTATACATATACAGTGTTGCCTCACTTATCGCGGTAGTTCAGTTCCGGGACCCGCCGCGAACCAGAAAATCCGCGAAGTAGGATCCGCCTATTTGTACATAGATATTTTAATATATTTTTACGTTTACACTGTATAAACCCTCCCTGCACTATTAAAAAACACCCTTTACATTATAAATAACAGCAAGCAACGTAAATTTTTATGAAAGTGATAGATAAAATTACGGTGAATGAAGTGATGATGACGTGACATACATACTCATTTACAATTATTTTTTCGTTTACGTACTGTATAAACCCTCCCTGCACTGTTAAAATAACACCCTTTACATTATAAATAACAGCAAGCAACGTAAATTTTTATGAAAGTGATAGATAAAATTACAGTGAATGAGGTGATAATGACGTGACATACATACTCATTTACAATAATTTTTTCATTTACGTACTGTATAAACCCTCCCTGCACTGTTAAAAAAACACCCTTTACATTATTAATAACAGCAAGCAACGTAAATTTTTATGAAAGTGATAGATAAAATTACGGTGAATGAGGTGATAATGACGTGACATACATACTCATTTACAATTATTTTTTCGTTTACGTACTGTATAAACCCTCCCTGCACTGTTAAAAAAACACCCTTTACATTATAAATAACAGCAAGCAACGTAAATTTTTATGAAAGTGATAGATAAAATTACGGTGAATGAGGTGATAATGACGTGACATACATACTCATTTACAATTATTTTTTCGTTTACGTACTGTATAAACCCTCCCTGCACTGTTAAAAATACACCCTTTACATTATAAATAACAGCAAGCAACGTAAATTTTTATGAAAGTGATAGATAAAATTACGGTGAATGAGGTGATAATGACGTGACATACATACTCATTTACAATTATTTTTTCGTTTACGTACTGTATAAACCCTCCCTGCACTGTTAAAAAAACACCCTTTACATTATAAATAACAGCAAGCAACGTAAATTTTTATGAAAGTGATAGATAAAATTACGATGCATGAGGTGATGATGACGTGACACACACACTCATTTACAATTATTTTTTCGTTTACGAACTGTATAAACCCTCCCTGCACTGTTAAAAAAACACCCTTTACATTATAAATAACAGCAAGCAACGTAAATTTTTATGAAAGTGATAGATAAAATTACGGTGAATGAGGTGATAATGACGTGACACACATACTCATTTACAACTATTTTTTCGTTTGCGAACTGTATAAACCCTCCCTGCACTGTTAAAAAAACACTCTTTACATTATAAATAACAGCACGCAACGTAAATTTCAATAAAAAAAATGAAAATACTGAAGAAAAAAAAATTTCAATATTTTAATATTTTTGCGTATACCCATAAAATAAAATAATAATTTATCCAAAAAAAAACCGCGATAGAGTGAGAACGCGAACCAAGAAGCGCGAATAACCGAGGTAACACCGTATATCAAGTTAATGGTTTTATTTATTCACTTACTTATGTATTTGGTTATTTAAAGGAATTAAATTTAATTTATTTACCAAATATCATTTTTGGAGAAAGAAAGAAACCAAAAGGACAGCACTATAAGAACAATAAGAACGCATTTTTAAGAGAAGTGCCGTTGTAAAGGCTGTGCTTCTCACTCTCTTGTCCGCAATATTGTTTATCGTGCTCATTCGCTGTGGAAGCATATTTTCAACATCAAGATATAGTAAGTGCCTATTAAGAGATGAAGGAAGTGTTTTGGTTGGATGGCTAGCATCGACGGCATCCCAGTGAGCCTCCTGTTGATTCAGGAGAGAGCAAATATATTGTTTAATGTCGTAAAAATGGGAAAGGGGGAAGGAGCGTTACACAGTTGTTGTTGTTCTCAATCGCTGATAAGTTGTTCAACGCTAAGTTGGATATGGGTCCTGAAGTTATCCAGTTATCCAGATGCAAGCCAACCACAGTAGAAAAAGTAAGCTATACTGCATAGTGCACAGTAGTTTATTATTTTTATGTCTTAGATTAAAAACTTAGATTATTTTTCTGTTTTAGAGTATTTATTTTTAGCATTAGTGGGGGACCTAGGTTTGAATTAAAGAGTGTTCCAACTCAAGTCAAAATCCATGTTATGTCAGCTGTCAGGAACGGAACCCTGACGTTAAATGGAGACCCCCTGTGTGTGTGAGTATGTGTATATATATATATATATATATATATATATATATATATATATATATATATATATATATATATATATATATATATATATATATATATATATATATATATATATATATATATATATATATATATATATATATATACAAATAAGCACACTACATACGTGAAAACATGAATCATTTTTTTACCCCGACCGGGACTCGAACCTAGGACTTATGATTACTAAGTCAAGGCGCTACCACTACACCACAGAAGGTTAAAAAGGAATCCAACCTTATAGCTTATATCTGCTATACTTAGGAATGAACGCATTCTAACTGAATGCCACTATGTTCATATTACAGATTCCCCAACCTCACTCGTGGCTTCATTTTAGCATTTAATTCAATTCCCAATCTCATTCGGGCCATGAAATACAAATAAGCACATTACATATGTGAAAACATGAATCATTTTTTTACCCCGACCAGGACTCGAACCTAGGACTTATGATTACTAAGTCAAGGTGCTACCACTACACCAGAGAAGGTTAAAAAGGAATCCAACCTTATAGCTTATATCTGCTATACTTAGGAATGAACGCATTCTAACTGAATTCCACTATGTTCATATTACAGATTCCCCAACCTCACTCGTGGCTTCATTTTAGCATTTAATTCAATTCCCAATCTCATTCGGGCCATGAAATACAAATAAACACATTACATATGTGAAAACATGAATCATTTTTTTACCCTGACCGGGACTCGAACCTAGGACTTATGATTATTAAGTCAAGGCGCTACCACTACACCACAGAAGGTTAAAAAGGAATCCAACCTTATAGCTTATATCTGCTATAATTAGGAATGAACGCATTCTAACTGAATGCCACTATGTTCATATTACAGATTCCCCAACCTCACTCTGGGCTTCATTTTAGCATTTAATTCAATTCCCAATCTCATTCGGGCCATGAAATACAAATAAGCACATTACATATGTGAAAACATGAATCATTTTTTTACCCCGATCGGGACTCGAACCTAGGACTTATGATTACTAAGTCAAGGCGCTACCACTACACAACAGAAGGGTAAAAAGGAATCCAACCTTATAGCTTATATCTACTATACTTAGGAATGAACGCATTCTAACTGAATGCCACTATGTTCATATTACAGATTCCCCAACCTCACTCGTGGCTTCACTTTAGCATTTAATTCAATTCCCAATCTCATTCAGGCCATGAAATACAAATAAGCTCATTACATATGTGAAAACATGAATCATTTTTTTACCCCGACCAGGACTCGAACCTAGGACTTATGATTACTAAGTCAAGGCGCTACCACTACACCACAGAAGGTTAAAAAGGAATCCAACCTTATAGCTTATATCTGCTATACTTAGGAATGAACGCATTCTAACTGAATGCCACTATGTTCATATTACAGATTCCCCAACCTCACTCGTGGCTTCATTTTAGCATTTAATTCAATTCCCAATCTCATTCGGGCCATGAAGTACAAATAAGCACATTACATATGTGAAAACATGAATCATTTTTTTACCCCGACCGGGACTCGAACCTAGGACTTATGATTACTAAGTCAAGGCGCTACCACTACACCACAGAAGGTTAAAAAGGAATCCAACCTTATAGCTTATATCTGCTATACTTAGGAATGAACGCATTCTAACTGAATGTCATATTACAGATTCCCCAACCTCACTCGTGGCTTCATTTTAGCATTTAATTCAATTCCCAGTCTCATTCGGGCCATGAAATACAAATGAGCACATTACATATGTGAAAACATGAATCATTTTTTTACCCCGACCGGGACTCGAACCTAGGACTTACGATTGCTAAGTCAAGGCGCTACCACTACACCACAGAAGGTTAAAAAGGAATCCAACCTTATAGCTTATATCTGCTATACTTAGGAATGAACGCATTCTAACTGAATGCCACTATGTTCATATTACAGATTCCCCAACCTCACTCGTGGCTTCATTTTAGCATTTAATTCAATTTCCAATCTCATTCGGGCCATGAAATACAAATAAGCACATTACATATGTGAGAACATGAATCATTTTTTTACCCAGACCGGGATTCGAACCTAGGACTTATGATTACTAAGTCAAGGTGCTACCACTACACCACAGAAGGTTAAAAAGGAATCCAACCTTATAGCTTATATCTGCTATACTTAGGAATGAACGCATTCTAACTGAATGCCACTATGTTCATATTACAGATTCCCCAATCTCACTCGTGGCTTCATTTTAGCATTTAATTCAATTCCCAATCTCATTCGGGCCATGAAATACAAATAAGCACATTACATATGTGAAAACATGAATCATTTTTTTTACCCCGACCGGGACTCGAACCTAGGACTTATGATTACTAAGTCACGAGTGAGGTTGGGGAATCTGTAATATGAACATAGTGGAAGGGGCATTGCAAGGGAGGGAGAGACTGGGTTATTTCAGCATGGTTTACCGTTTCAGTTTTAATTTCCGTGGTGATGGCTTTTCGTTTCATACTGCCAATGCCATCAGAACTATCAATAACATGCTTGGGAGGCATAGTAATGTCAGTAACGAGCAAACACAATGATAGAGCAGACCAAAACGCTAGGCACGGCAGGCGGGAATAAACTGAGCGGTGGTTCTTCTTTCTTGCCTAATGCCGCGCGACACCATATTCTTAAACTATGCTCAACAACTATTTCAAATAAAATTGTATTTACACCTATATTCCTACAATATAACCAAATATATAAAAAATAAATAGTTAAAGCCATTAACATGATAAATACAAATACAGCTGTGTTGCTGGCTGTATATTTGTGTGTATTTTGAATAAAATCGTATTTACAGCTTTTTTTTTAATTCAATACAGTGTAATTCTTCAATATAACCAAATATATAAAAAAGGTAAGTAAATATAGCCATTAACTTGATAAATACCAATACAGCTGTGTTGATGGCTGTGTATTTACAGCTGTGTTTTATTTTATTTTAAATTCAATATAATCCTTCAATATAACCAAATATATAAACAAAACCATGAACATGATACAGTATATACGTATACAACAATGTCCTGTGACAATTCCTCTCCCAATCTCAACGCAATTTTTCGCACAAGAAAGATCGTATTTACTGTATGGATGTGTATTTGGTAAGTTTGTAAATAAATTATGTCTAATTCCTTCAAATAATAAAATATATAAACAAATAAAGTATTAAATCCATTAACTTGATATAGTATATACGTAAGCGGTACAATAATGCTGTGTGACTATTCTTCTGCCAACCTCAACAAACTTATTCAAAAAAAGATCATATTTACAGCTATGTATTTGATCATTTTGTATATAATTTAAGTCTAATACCTTAAAATAACCAAATACATGAACAAATAAATAAATAAAAAGATTAACTTGATACAGTATATAATAATACAACAATGCCGTGTGACTATTCTTCTGCAAGGCTCACAAACTGTTCAGTGCATGCAGTTTGAATTTACCTCACCAGCCATGTAGGTCGAAATCTTATTAATATATTATTAATTATTTATCGGCTGCCGATGTAACAGCGGAATGACCTTATACAAAACGACTTTATACGGGGACCCCCTATATACAGAAGCTCCCTACTTGCCGACAACTCTGTTACAAACATTCACAAATACAAACATAAAACCTACCTATTATCTACCCATGTATTACTGTACTGTACTGTATTATTACACAATCATTAGTGTATAAAAATTCATTAATAATCCATATTGGTTCATTCAATGCTTGAATGAACCAACCTAACCTAGGTTAGATTAGGCAGGATAGTTAGTTATAAAATAGTGTAAATTTGACGTGTACACAGCAGCGTGGTTCATTCTAGAACTGGTGGCATCTCTCGCCTCTCGAGTAAGCACCGGCAGGTTTTAGCCTGCTGTATCTCCAATAATTTTGCATACATTTACATGCTGGATTTTTACCTTAGTACCAGTTTTTCATGAGTGGGTGGCATGAGCTTTAGATATATATGTCAAAGAATTACTATACAATGAGGTATAAATAAGAATTAAGGAAGGGGGGATAGAAAGAATCTTAACCAAATAGCATAAACTACATAGCAATTTACTTTCACTCCCTCAACCAGTGAAATTAAAATACTAAGCACTGAAAACGAATATAAGCCTTAACCAATTAAAAAACAATAACATTAAACATATTTGAAACAACTAAAAAACAATAACTTGAGGTGTCAACTCCTTTCTTAACTGGAGGGTGAACTAATCTTGCCTATTATAATAAATATCATGATATGTTCTCCTTTTACCAAACAATAACTTTGATTATCAACTTGTTTTTTAACTGATGTAGAACAAATCTAACAAAGCTAACCTGGCCTGGTGCAATATGTCCTCTGATATCTCCGAACTGGGGGTTTGAGCGCAAACATTAACCAACTTTATAATTACTTCCCCAGATCCCTCAAATAACCTATTAATTGAGGTTCATTATAAGCCTCAACTTCCTATACAACAAAATATTCCTCCCAAATATAAAAATGACGTAATAATGTAATAAGGAGCAAACCGAAAATCGAATGACGTAAATGGGAAAGAGACAAACTTACCTCGTTTATTTTTGGTGCCATTTTGCCTGGCAATCGTAATCTCTTGGTCAATTTTCTTCTCTAAAAAATCCTGTTTCTTAATTAACATCTCCTCTGTATCCCGTAGCTTCTGGATGGCTTCTCCCGCCGTTGGGGCTTTATCGTTCTTCCCACCCCCAAATATCTTGCCAAAAATGCTCATTTTCCTCTAGGATTTTCTTGATCTGACTGACTATGGGATGAGAAAATTTTTAGGAACTAGGGAGGTCAACGTGATAGAGAGCTTGGAAGAAACGTATCCTTGGGTCACCCTCTAGATAACCACAAACAAACCTTTTGGAGACTTTGTCACGCTGCAATGATGAAACTTAGCGTATTTTGGCTATATTGAAATAGCTAAAATTATTTTTGGCAACTTTAATTCATTATATAGTCATTTCTTTTGAAATCTTTTAGGTATATGGAATATGCTATTAACGTATACAATGTTTATGTAAATTAGGATTTCTCTTTAAATTTAAAAATTGGCACTAGCTGTAGAATTATTGTCTGTTCTTAAGCTAAATAATTATAGTTAAAATATCTTAGGTCTAAAAACTCGAACATTAAGTGATAAAGTGCTTATATGATTTAAAATGCAATTCAGAGTCTATACCTGTCAAACTTCTAGTTTGTTTTTTTACTATTATTTCAACCTGTCCTTTCCTTATTATTCTTCATCCTATTATTCCTGCCTTGTGCTTAAGTTATTAATCGTTCTTCTCCTCTGTGTCTTGGCTCCCGGGCCCGATGAGGACAATTCTCTTTGCCCGTCCCTGTGTCGCACTCGTAAAAAAAATATATATTTTAAACTCGATGAAAATATTAGAAATGTATTTATTTTATTATTCTCTCTCTCTCTCTCTCTCTCTCTCTCTCTCTCTCTCTCTATATATATATATATATATATATATATATATATATATATATATATATATATATATATATATATATATATATGTGTGTGTGTGTGTGTGTATGTGTGTATGTGTGTGTAAAATAATGAATTAAATAGTAACAGTTGTCACAGAAAATTCTCTAAATTCTTTAAATATCCCCTAAAATGTCGAAAGATAGCCAGTCGTTGGCGATACTGCAGGGGAAAAATCCGGATACGTTATTTTCACTAATATAAATCTAAGTAAAAGGAATTTATCTCTCATATATCAGTTACACTTTATGTAAAAACGAAATCTTTTTCTTATTTGTACCAACTAAAACTTATATAATCATCGGCAATTTAAGTCATGACGTCACTTCAACGTCATCACGGTCATGTTGGAATGACTCACTTCATTCCTAGTAACTCCTGCCCTAACGCTGGATATTTTCAGACGTTCAGTCATATTTAGCATGACAATCTAAGATGACTATGAGACCCTAGAGACTAAAACGGTTTCTTTAGATTTCGATATGAATGATTTACAAAGCTAAAAATCTCCACCAGTAGACCTAGATTGTGGAGCATTCGAGGTCATGACCCTGTCTCTATTTCCTAATCTTATAAGAGTTGCGAAGCTACCAGTACAATGAACGCTGATTTCTTCTTTTAATAATATAGATGAATGTAACTAAATTTACAGCAGTGACCCTGAAAGATGAGTAATTTGAGGTCATGACCCAGTGCCTCATTTTCATCTCATGTGTCTCTACTTTCTCTTCTTATCTTTCTTTTTCCTTCTTTCTTTTTATCATCCTTTGCAAAATTATCAAAGTCTTGTTGTGATTATAAATTAATGGTTTTCCGTATTGTAAGAATTACCAATATATTAGAAAACTTGGAAATATTTGCCAATATCTTAAAAAAAAAAAACCAGTAACGTGAACAGAAATAACAAGTCTTAATAAATCATTTTCATATATTTTCAACTTGTGTAAGCGTAATATTTATTTAGTACATTATTCCTGGTAGTAAGGAAGTTCATCCTGTGTGTGTGAGCGTATTGTTTACGGGAAAGAGCCTTATGCTCGTAACTTCCTCTCTCTCTCTCTCTCTCTCTCTCTCTCTCTCTCTCTCTCTCTCTCTCTCTCTCTCTCTCTCTCTCTCTCTCTCTCTCCATTTACTTAATTTAAGCCGGTTTACAAGAAATCTCCAATCTCTCTGTTTTGTTTTGTTTTGTTTTTATTCATAGCCACTTATCTTTCCCTTAGACTATACTTTGCTGTATATGCATTCAGAATCTACTATATGATAATTTCGTGGATTCCATTTTTTTTTTTTTTAATGATTGTGACACCAGGACAGGCCAAAAAAAATATAAAATAAAACAGCCCTCATCGGGCCTGGGCACGAAGAATACATAAAGTAAAGAGAAACAGAGATGGAGAGTGTAATGACTTGTCAGATGTGAAGGGATAATAAAAGAAGTGTGATGAATATTCAAGAATATTCAGTGTAGCTGTAGGCATAGAAAAAGACCCGTAACTGAAGGAAGACTTTAACATCGAACTGTCCTGGACAGACCTATTTAAGTTCAAAAAACTTCAGCTGTAGTAGTTATATACTTTTTTTAATGAGTGTGACACCAGGACGGGCAAAATAAAACAAAAATGCCCTCATAGGGCCTGGCACAAAGAAACATATAGCAAAGAGAGACAGATAATGGGAGTGTTGTGACTTTTCATATGTGAAGGAATATCCAAGAATAATCGATGTTGATGTAAGCATAGAAAAAGAACTATAACTGAAGGAAGACTTGATATGGAGCTGTCCTGGACTGTCCTATTTAAGTTCAAAAGAACTTCAGCTCTATTATCGCAACGGGCGCCTGGTGCCATTGGCCAACCGTTCGTTATTGATATCCACTCCTGAGGGTGGCCGGGCCTTGGTGGGCTAACAGGTGGGACATGGGCCAACTATTCGTTATTTATATCCATCCCTGAGGGTGGCCGGGCCTTGGTGGGCTAACAGGTGGGACATGGGCCAACCTAGTACTGTATATGGATGCAATAAAAATTCTACCTTGGATCAGCTGATTATTTTTTTCTGTTTTTGCGAAGTTTGATACTGCAACCTCTAGTTTTAGGCCACCCATATAAAAATATTTCTGCCCACTCTGTTGAAACCTTGGAGGAATTCATATTACATTACTATGAGCCCCATGTCCAGTGTCATTCAAGTGGTAGTAAATCTAACTCCTTCACCTTTTTCACACAAATAAGTTATTGTATAGATGCCTAAGATGATAATGACATCCAGTCATTTAGGACATTAGTTTACCAAAATCCAATCAGTTGCTCTTAAATTTATATATATATATATATATATATATATATATATATATATATATATATATATATATATATATATATATATATATATATATATATATATATATATATATATATATATATATATATATATATATATATATATATATATATATATATATATATATATATATATATATATAAGCTATAAGGTCTGTCTCTGTGGTGTATTTGGTAGCACCTTGGCTTAGTAATTATAAGTCCTAGCTTCAAGTCCCGGTCGGGGTAAAAATGATTCATGTTTTCACATATGTAATGCGCTTATTTGGTTATTGTTGGTCGGTCCCGAATGAGATTGGGAGTTGAATTAAATGCGAAAACGAAACCACGAATGAGGTTGGGGAAACTGTAATATACACATAGTGGCATTCAGATAGAATGCATTCATTCCTACTATAGCTGATATAAGCTATAAGGTCTATTTCCCTTTAACCTTCTGTGGTGTATTTGGTAGTGCCTTGGCTTAGTAATTATAAGTCCTAGGTACAAGTCCCAGTCGGGGTAAAAATTATATATATATATATATATATATATATATATATATATATATATATATATATATATATATATATATATATATATATATATATATATTATTTTTTTTTAAGACTATGGAATCCTTCATTTCTTAATCCTTATCTAGAGATATTTTACAGTTACTTTCACCCATTCCTTCCTGGCAGTATCACAAGAGAGGATTCCTGCCTCTTGTATCCCTGGGCAGTAGGAATTGTGGGTTGACTGAGACAAGAAGAGAAATAACTAGGATAATGCAAAACAATCCATGAAGAAGAAAGCAATATTATATTTCTTTGGCAACATAAATTACAAAAAAAGAGAAAAGTACCGTAGTTCAAATGTTCATATGGTTTCCTACGCCATTCCTCTGCCAAACTATTGGAATCTCAAGAAAATGCATATAAAAATGCTATGGAGGTAATGGTGCAACAGCTTAGTGAAAGGATAAAATCACTCGAATCCACAGTTTCCACCTTACAACAAGCCTGGAGTTCAGCCAGAGAGAAATTGATGACCTCAAATCGACTATTAAAATTCATGAGAAAGGAATGAGTAGCGACAAAGAAACAATCGATAATCTATCTCAACAAATAAATTCTGCGAATCAACAAATAACCACCTTAGAAGAACGCTTGAATTACCAAGAAGATTATTCCAGAAGAAACAACATCCGATTAAGCGGTGTAGAGGAGCGACACGATGGGGAGACCTGGGAGCAAATAACGACGATTGTGTCAGCCCTGCTAGCTGATAAACTACAGCTGGAAGGCATGACGTTGGAGAGGGCTCACTGGGTGGGACCACTTCGTGATGACAAACCTTGCCCCATCGTGGATCGTTTCTCCCACTACTGTGAGAGAGAGACGGTCATGCCTAATGGCAAAAAGTTGCAAGGCACCAAGATCTACCTTAATGATGACCTGTGTGCTGCATCACAGGCAATAAAATCTGCACAGATGCCACAACTAAAAAATGCTAGATCAGAAGAGAAAATTGTCTACTTTAGGCATACTAAGCTCATCGTGAAGGAACGATAAAACACCGAGAGTGTGGCTGGTGCAGCTGAGGAGATGACCAGGATCGGTGGTGGGGGAGTGGGGGGGGCAGGAGAGCGATATGTCATCACCCACACCCCCTCCCGCATGTCACCCGCAACGGCCGCTATAAAACGCTCTCACCCAAAACCAGTAAATGGCCGGAACCTGGCAAGATTTGGAAGAAATAGGTGGTAACTTGTGAGTCAGTAAATGTAAAAGTAGTGTAATTTATTTCTTCACCATGGCTGTGAATAGATACCTTCCATATTATTCTATTAGTGACGATGAACTTATAAGGCTAACAAACAACGACAAAGTACTTCCAAATTACTTATGTATCAATGAGCTTGATAAGATGATATTTAACCCACTTGATCTAGAAAATTAAATAGATTTGTTTTTGAATAATATGAGAAATGCAACCAACACTTTTTCAATTTATATATACTTAAAGGAACTGTATTCAAATTTAAATAAATCTAACGCATTTTTGGTTTTGTGCATGAACATTAGAAGTCTTGCAAATAATCTTCAAATATTTGTTGATCAATGTTTAACAGAAAATAATATATGTGATGTAATGGGTTTTTCGGAGACTAGGCTGGATAATGATATTGAATCATTGTATAATATAACAGGTTATAATATGTACACTCAGAACAGAGACAGGAAAGGTGGAGGTGTATGTATGTAGCAAATAAGTATAGCTCGAGTGTTATAAAGGAGTGCAGTATGATGGAATGATTCATTGAAGGTGTTAGTGTACAGGTACATAACAGTAAGGAAAATTCCTTCTTCGTATCTGTATATAGACCACCGAAGGGGCACATGCCTGAATTCCTTGGAGCTTTACTGAAAGTATTTGATTTTGCAGCAAGAAAAAAGTACAAAGCTATTTATTTATTCGGTGATTGGAACTTAGATTTGTTTAAAACAAATTATCAAAGAGTAACTGATTTTAAAAACATAATGTATTCACATGGCTGCTTTCCACTAACTACTAAACCTACGAGAGTAACTGAAAATAGTGCATCTCTAATTGATCATATCTGGACCACAAATCTTGAAGAGAGCATAAGCAATTACATAGTGTACACCGACATAACAGATAATTTTGCAGTATACTCCCAGTTTAAAAAAGATCATAAATTTGATGCATATGTAGAAAAAAGACGTTACTCTGATGATAACAGAGCTAAATTTACTAGAGATATATCACATGAAAAATGGCAACCTATCATAGACCTAAATAACGCAAATGAAGCTTTTTAATAAATTTCACCGTACATTTAGAGATAAATTTCTAGACTGCTTTCCTCTAAGAAAATTTACTGTAAATAATAAAAACAACAGATGCCCACATATAACTGCAGGATTAAAAAATAGTATCAAAGAAAAACACTGATTAGAAAGGCTTGCATCAAAATGGCCTCTGTCGTTTGGAACCAGATATAAAGCTTACAGGAACAAATTAGTAACACTACTTCGAGCTGCAAAAAATGGATATTTTCGGGATAAGCTTAAGAAGGAACAAGGAAAAAGTAAGTCCACCTGGAATACAATAAAGTCATTACACTCTCCATCTTTGTTTCTCTTTACTTTATGTATTCTTCGTGCCCAGGCCCGATGAGGGCTGCTTTATTTTATAATTTTTTTTTACCCGTCCTGGTGTCACAATCATAAAAAAAAACAGCCTAATAGGATGAAAACAATTTAATCATTCAAAGGAAATCAAATTAAAAAATGATAATGACCACACTGCTAATATTTTTAATAATCATTTCTTAACTATAGCACAACCAACACAGGAACAACAAAATGTACAACAAAACTCACAACGCCAGTTTCTTAATAATCCACCAGACTTTTCGTTTTACTTGTATCCTGTAACAAGGGAGGAAGTTACTAAATATATATAAACCTTAAAACCAAATACAGCGTCGGGATATGATGAAATTCCATCAAAACTACTCCAGGTCACTGCCCATTACATTGGTATCCCACTTACCCACATAATCAATCTATGTTTTCAGCAAGGATTATTTTCCAGACAAACTAAAAAGTGCTAAAGTAATACCTATATGCAAGTCACGCAATGAAGATTATCAAAATTACTATAGACCTATATCAATCTTACCGTCCTTAAGTAAAGTGTTTGAAAAAGCAATTGTTCACAGACTTAAAGAATTCCTTGAAAAGTTCAACCTATTATCTGAAAATCAATTCAGATTCTGTAATAATAAGACCACTGAAAGAGCAATAATGAACTTTAAAAGCGATGTTTATCAAAATTTGGAAAATAAAAACTTTGTTGCAGGGGTTTTCCTAGACTTGTCCAAAGCATTTGACTCATTAGACCATGATATACTAATAGAAAAACTAAATTGTGTGGGTATTAGGGGAACACCATTACAGTTATTTAAGAGCTACTTGAAAAATAGAAAACAAGCCGTATATTGTAATGGGAAAGCATCTTTGTTGCAAACTATTGAGAAGGGAGTACCACAGTGATCAATATTGGGCCCACTGTTATTTTTAGTTTGTATAAATGATATTTCCAATGCCAGTAATAAATTCAAATATATTCTTTATGCAGATGACACCAACCTTCTCTTTCATGATAATAACCTTGACCACCTGCATTCTGTTTTAAATAGTGAACTAGAAAAAATTAACAACTGGGTCTCTGCTAAAATTAAAGCTAAATGTTTCCAAAACTGCCTATATCTTATTTCATAATAGATCTGTAGTACACAATATTGGTCAAGTTAATATGAATGGTTATGAAGTAAAAAGAGTTGCTTGTAAGAAATTTTTGGGAGTAGTTATTGATGAAAATTTAAGTTGAAAATAGCATATTCAATCTGTCTGCTTAAAACTGTCCAAGACGTGTGGAATTTTGTATAAAATTTGCCATAACCTAACAAATGAGGCCTTAAAAAGCATATACTATTGCCTGTGTTATCCTCATATTATATACTGTTTGTCCATCTGGGGTTGTACTTGGCCGTCAATTGTAAGGGATGTATTTGTAACTCAGAAAAAACTGATCCGAACTATTATATGCAGTGGAAAATATGACTCAACTTCTTCTTTATTCAAGGTGCTAAACTTGCTTAAATTTAATTACTTGATACAATATTTGTGTCTTATTATTATACATAGTGATGTTAATGATAACAATCATAACACAACCATGGAACCAGAGGTAGCAATATAAATTTGATATGTCCACAGCCGAGAACAACCTTGTACCAATTTTCTATTCACTGTTTTGGCCAAAAATGTTGGAATGCATTACCAGAAGATTTAAAAACAATAACTGGCATAACTTTATTTAAAAAGAAACTCAAACAGCATTTATTTACTAGGCAAAATCAAGCAGCTGTTGAATAATAATTAATACAGTATTGGTGCATCATTATGTCCAGGTTAAGGTCAGGCTACTGTTTAGTTTTATTACAAGATAAGTATGAACTTACTATATTGGAGCTTTTGTTAACTATTGCCGTCATACTTTAAATTATGTGAAATGTATATTAAACTGCCTGCCAAGGAGCTCTTGCTCAGCAGTCTAGTGCCTCTGAATATAAAGTACATATTTATTCCTGTATGTATACTGAATATTTGGCAATAAAATCTATGACTATGACAATATGCCGTAATATGTAGAGTGGCATTTGAACTCCCAGAAAGGATGGATCAAGTATAGATAACGACTCCCAGTACATTGAAATAAGCCAGTAGATTGTTAGGTAAGGTTAGTTTAGGTTATGTAATGTATTGCAAGTGGTTATCTTGCTTAATCAGAGAGGAAATAAAGATTAACACATAAACCCTACTGGGTTTTTAATGAATTACTAACAGCACAGTCAAATTTTGAATATTACACCTTTTATGCATTGTTAGTTTCTTCAGCTGCCACTCCAAAGTAGTATTTATAAAATCACGATGAATAAATGAGCTATAAGTACAACGTTTTATATATATATATATATATATATATATATATATATATATATATATATATATATATATATATATATATATATATATATATATATATATATATATATATATATATATATATATATATATATGTATGTTCCGGTTGTACGTCACGGACTCCCTTTTCAACAAAGGGCTGGGACTGTCGCCTTCTTGCGAAGGACTTGTTTTGGCAGATGTAATCGTTACCCTGCTAACCTCAGACCGTGACGGGGCCCAAACCCTCGACCTGAAGCCTCAGAGTCGAGGACGCTACCGCTTGAGCCACGGTGACTATATGTGTGTGTGTATATATATATATATATATATATATATATATATATATATATATATATATATATATATATATATATATATATATATATATGAATGTATTTACCCAGTTCCGTTAACGGACAAGAGCCCCATTACTCGCAACTCACTTTCTTCCGGTCAGTTTCTTTTTCCATTCATTAAGAATTATCTTAGTTGTCCATTAAACTATGAATGTATTTAGAGTTTCTTTGCCTAGCGAACCCCAGTTGTCAATTCTTATTACATTCAAAAAGAGCTGCCCTACATATTGCAAGAGACGTTTTCTTACGACACTTCAAATTATGACCTATAATTCCAGAGCCACCCATGAGAAAGATTGTAATTACCTAATTGTGGTTACTTGAAAGAGCCCCAAGATCTTTACTTCCCGTCTCCTGATCGGTTTCATTTTGTGCTTAGTGATACCTATCATACTTGTCCTTAAAACTATGGATTGAGTTAGCATTAACTACATCCTCGCTAAGCGAATTCCAATTATCAACTACTCTTACACCAAAAAAGTACTTCCTTACATTCTGCAAAGAAGTTTTCTTACGAAACTTCAAACTATGACCTCTAGTTCTAGTGCCAGCCATATCAAACTATCGATCCCTATCCACTCTGTCATAACCATGAAGGAAATTAAAAAATGTCGCCATATCCCCCTCAATCTTCCAGCTTCTAGTGATGATAAGTCTAATTCCCTTATCCTCTCATCATAACTGAGATTGCGTATTTCTGGTACCAGTTTCGTGGCATGTCATCGAACTTTTCCCAGCTTAACTACGTGTTTTTTCAAGTGCGGATTCCAAAAGGGGGCTGCATATGCAAGTTTTGGCCTCACACAGGTTACATATATATTTCTGAACATTTCCTTGTCCATGTGCCTGAAGGCTACCCTTACATTTGCTAAGAAAGCATATTCTGCCCTTACAATGCCATTTATATGCATTTCTGGATACAAATTGGCCAGTATGTTTACTCTTAGATCTCTCTCATTCTCTGTCCCTTGAAGTTCTACTCCTGCCACCGAGTAGTCAAGCTTGGGCCTTCTTGCCTTTGTACCCATTCTCATAGCCTTACATTTTTAAATACTGAATTTCATTAGCCACTTTTCTGACCACTCATGGAGACTATTTACCATTGTTCTCGTTTCTTGCTTTCTTCACAATCTTTGCATCATCTGCAACATATTCATGAACGAATTTACAGACTCTGGTAAGTCAGTTACATATACAAAGAACAAAAGTGGCCCTAAAACTAAACCCTGTGGAACTCCACTACTAACTCTGATTCAGACACTGGGTGTCTTACTCTAACCCTCTGTTCCTTTCCTTCTAAGTATGTTTTTATCCATTTCAAGACATTTCCATCTGTTCTTGCCATTGCTTGCAGCTTCTTAATAAGCCTCCCGTGTGGAACAGTGTCAATTGCTTTCTGGAATTCCAGGGGTATGCAATCTGCCCAACCCTCTCTTTCCTATAAGATTCGGCTTATCTCATCATATAATTCTAATAAGTTTATTACTGTTGATCTACCTTTTTTGAAGCTATGATGTCTCACCGACAAAAAGTTGAAAGATTCCAAATGCAGAGATATATATTTCCTTAGTAGTCACTCCATTAATTTACAAACTATGCTGGTCAAAGAAACTGGTCTATAGTTTAGAGCCGTATCTCTCCTTCCCTTTTAGAAGATAGGTATCACGTTTGCTTGTTTCTAGCATCTTGGAATCTCCCCTGAGCTTCTTAGATATGGTTTTGGGAGCATTAAGATTTGTAACAAAAATCAATTTCTCTCCATTGGAAATAGAATAAAATGATTATTAAAAAAATCCAATAAATGCATTATCTATTTAGTCTGTGTCTGTAATAGTAATACAGTACATATGATAATAATATAGTACATACTTAACTGAAAGCAAGAAGTAATTTTCTGCCCTCTTTTATGATGGTTCCACGTGTTTTGATGAATCGATGTAATTAAAATATATCAGTAGTATCACGAATTTATCCAAATATGACATATCGTAATGTTTTCTTATCTTATCGTTAAAAGCACCTCTCAAAACACGTTTACAGAGGTAGGCATGCTTGTACTACCTCACAAATCATGATCGCTAAACTTAATTTGCCCATGCAGCTAACTCTGCAAATTCCTCGTCATCCATTATCTTCTTTCCTTCAGGCGTAGGAACTGTAGTGGGCACCTCAGGTAGAGTACTAGGCACTGAAGTGCCCGTATCTAAGAGTTTCTCGTCCAGGGCTTCTTGTTCTAGTTCATCCAGCTCGGCCAAGAGATCGTCCTGTTGATTTGAATAATGTATATTGCATGGCACACAAACTAACCATTACAGTTATCATCCGCTATGACTGCTACATAATAACTTAATGAATGGATTAGCCACTCTCTAGATCGTGGGATTAGCTGTTGAAATATTTTTGCTATCAGGCGTATTGTTTCAAATTAATTGTATTTATATCAGGCAATATTAAGTACAACCTTTTAAAAAAAACTAATCTATTTATAATACTCAAACTATTTCTTTGGAGAACTAATCTTACCAAAATTCAAAATGAATACTCTATTTAAATTTAAATTCAGTCCATCTAAGTGAATGTTCTCTTGATTAAAAAAATGAGTTGTCTCCGTAATTTGTAAGTCTGATACACTCCTGTGCAAAGACTGTTCACTTATGAGCCAAAACAGGTCGTGGATTTGTATTTTGTATTGAAATGGGGTAAGTATAGCTAGTAAGCAATCTGGAAATTCCAAATCTGAAGCTCCTATTGTCGTGATTCAAAGCAAAGACCTGTAGTCCACAGCTAAGTGTGGCTAGCCACTTGGGCTATGAAACAGAGTGAACTGGAAGTTCTGTTGAGGCTTCAGAATTATATAGGGCATTACTGTACCTTTCAGCTCTAAAATTCCACCACTGTCGAGCCATTACCACATGACAGGTCGACAGTATGATAAAATTTCCGAGTAGAATGGTTCAATTGTGCCCTCCTAAACTCAGTAGAAATTGCAGTTCACGCTGGTTTGGACCTCTATTGATAAACACACTAAAGTGAGGACATTCTCTACAAATTTAAAGTTCGAATACCGAAAGTAGGAAATATAATTACTAGAATTACTTGAAAGCGTGAATAAATTTAAATCATATAACTAGTTACCTCATCAATATCAGCTCCCATTCCAACTGGATTTGAAATAGCGTCTGATATTTCGTTAGCTATAGCCTGCTGTTCTGCAATGTCATCCATCACATCATGAACTTCGTCAATGTTCCTTAGATGCAGAAATATAAAAACCAATGAATATAAAGATTAAGATTACAGAAGAGATGCCCCGTTACAAAGGCATTGCTTATCTTCCATGAAGGATCTGGTCAGAACGATGACTGCGAAGTGGGTATGAGATATGTCTATTTATATTTAAAAAAATAAATAAATGAAACACTAGTCCTTAGAATATACTAGTGCATAAATACCGCGAAGGGAGGTAGGGAAATGTTTTGCAATTACCTAAATTGTTTTTATCCATGTGTTCACAGGTAAAAGCCCCATTGCTCGAAAGTCCCCGTCCCCTGGTCGTCATTTTTTACTCACTAACACTTATCTCATCTATACTCAAAACTATAAATGCATTTAGCTTGTACAGTTCCTCACTTTACGAAATTTAAGTATCTACTATTCTGATACTAGAAAGTTTTTTCTTACATCATGCAAAGAAGTTTTCTTACACAGCTTTAAACTATAATCTCTAGTTCTAGAGCCACCCATATGAAAATATAGCTCTCTATCCTCTATGTCAAAACCATGAAGTAATTTAAAAACTAATAACATTTCATCCATCTTTCTTCTAGCTTCAAGTGATGATAAGCGTAACTCCTTCAGCCTTTCCTCATAATTGAGATTATGTATTGCTCTCGCCAGCTTTGTAGCATGTGTATGTAAAACAAAATAAAATAATGACAGTGAGAAAGGCAATGCTATTGGAGATAGAGACGAAGAGGTGCCCAAAGATGGTAGATATCTTAAGGCAGTGGGATGATGTTGGGCAGCTAAAAACCGAATTTTCTGATGAGTTCAACAAAAGCTAAAACTAATGTGACGTGCTGAGTAACTTTATTGTATATGTTTAGAACATTAATTAACATAGACATCCCCTTTAGTAGCTACGACTGTACAGTGAACTACACACAGAAATCTTTGCTTATATAACCAGAAGTCATTCCAAATGTGTATTATATTCATATGTGTTCTTTTATTTTGATGGAAGTAGGAAACGTCTCATTACGCTATTAGAGTAAGGAACGAACATACTTTACTGAATGTCTACTATTACATTAAGAAAATAGACAATTTTTTACTTACATGTTCTGATGAGCTGCCTTTAGAGCCTTAGCAGCGTAGCCCATCGTTTTCATGATGCTCGTGTTTGTATTGGCAGATTCTAAGGCTTCCCTCTGAAAGTGTATGGTGCTTATTGTGCCGTCTATCTGCTGCAGTTGCTTTTCGTACCGTTTCTTGCGCTTTAACGCTTGCAATGCGACTGATAAAATACAAATTATATCAATGGGATAAATTGCATTGTTTACGAGCGTAATTTTATTAGAGTTTCTCGAAGAGCCTCCCAGAGAAGGAATTTCAGTTGTAGAGGGAGAATTTTAACCAGTGGATGAATTAGGGAAAACTACAAAAGAACAAAGAATGTACTCTGTACACTGTATATATACTTATGAATCAAAGTAGGAGGAATTGGGAATGAACAGTTCATTAAAAAGCTGTTTCTTCAGATTTACTCCTGTTTAGGACGTTCAATAATTGAGGCTTAAACAGCTTGAGTTACCGAACGTAATCTGAGGGAAACACTGTGGAATCCTAGGAACACAAGGGTTGGAATGTGACCTGAGACTCAGAGACCCACTGATTGTAAAATTGGGTAAATAGAATTAGTTATATACACGTGCGTCAATCACTTTACCTCTTTTATTTTTGCTAGCATTTTGTTTTGCAATTTTGAGGTCCTCTTCGACTTTTCTTTCTAGAAAATCTTGTCTTTTGTTTAACATTTCCTCCGTTTCATGTAGACTTTGTATAGCTTTCCCGGGCTCTGGCCCTTGGTCAACCTTCTTTTTGCGCCTTCCTGAAAATTAAAAAAGGAAAATACATTCTTATTCAAAGGCTGTAATCCCTCTCGTAAGGAGAGTTGCTCAGTCAGTGCACATACCCATTCACAAGACAGGCAGTGTGCCCCGTCTCACCCGTCTTAGATCCTTGGAGATAAAGGGTTGATACAATCACCCCTACAGGATAAAATGGGAAAGATGAGTCTGCCATTGGGCCCATCACCCTTCAGAAATACTCAGCTCGAGTAAGGACAAACATCACAAAAACTGGCATTCTATGAAAAAAAAAAATTGCTATTTAGGTGTTTCAGGCATCTGGAAATAAGCCAGAATTTTGCCTATATTATTAGAATAAGAAGGCATTGGCTCTTCTTGTACAACTGGATTCACAGGATAGTTAATGCGAGATAAGAGAGATAGGCATTTTGTCTTTGAAAATGTATTTACTTCATTATTAATTGTGCAAACGAAGTGTATCAAGGGTATTTAGCTGTGACTAGAAAAATTGAAGCACTTTTTATTAACTAATTTTAATTATTGTACTGCTTTGACCTTTATCGACTAGAGGTAAATAAAAATTACACTTATTGGCAGTTGTTGCTGGAATATTTAGATTTTTTCTAATATTAGAATTTTGATTCAAAGCTAGTAGGCTGCAAATGAAATGGAAAAACTATTCTTCAATAGGAGGATTTAATGGATAATAACTACCTATTCAAGGTAATATGGTTAAAAAAGTATTACAGAACAAGGGGTAACGAGATGAAAGATTAATTTTTTTTTGGATTGAAAAGGGGCCATGTATGAACATTTTATTAAAAAAGAAATTATTAAGAGTCTTTCATCTAGAAACAGTAACCTAAAAATATTTTTGTTTTTGTTTATTCACATATCTAAAAAGAAAAGAAAAAAGTTACCATCGAGGACCAAATCGTCTAGCAAATATAGCAACAATCCCAAGAAGAGGAAGAATATGATATGTTTTGAGGTAATGGAGATACTGTTTCCATCAAATCTAGTAATCCTGTTAATTCGAGTTATGGACAATTCATTTTCTTATTAAAGGGATGGAACTACCAATACTGTACTATATAGGTGACACTTGCTGTAATTAAGCAATCTAGCCATGTATCCTTTGTGCTCATTGCTTTATCAAGTAGTCTTTCAATGCAAAATAAAAAAAAAATAAGTATATTCCAATCACATATCGAAATTATCTTATATTTCGGTCATTTTTAGCAATTTATCATTATATAGAGGATAAATAACTATTTTCCTAAGTATATTTTCCTCGTGACCTGATCACGAGTTAAGAAAGTTTTCTAGTTTGTAACTCAGTGCCATATTTATTAAGTGGAATTCACAGAGTACAGTGCAGCCATTATACGATGTCCGAAAGAAAAACATTACGCACAAAAATCACTACTTACCAAACATTTCTGGAGTAATAGATGCAACTGTTAAACTATATGAAGAATTTGATGGCTAGAGAGTAGTAGCACAGCTGACACCCGTGCACTCTTATCACACACTAAAATAGAGATTTTAACTGATTACAGATAAGATGATAGCATTTACTGCCTTGGATTTACATTAGAAATATTTGTATACTTAGTTTCTTGATTATATAAATTTATAAATCTCATACTGATCGCTTTTTATTATTTACGTCGTCTAGCTTTCATATTAGTGTATAATTTAAATAATTAAATTATTGTTCCTCAGTCAGAGTACAGTATAAAGAAACAATAAATATTGCTGATACTGTCCGGTGTCATATCTATTAGGGTGAATCAACGTCATCACTCTATGAGTCCCAGAAGAGATGTAACGTGTGTGTGTTTATCTGATTGTGCTTTCGGAAAAGAGCCCTATTTTCCTAACTTCCCGTCTCCTGATCGGTTTCATATTTTAACTCATTGATACTCAAAATATTTGTCCTGAAAACTATGAATGCAGTTTGTATTTACTGTGTCCTTACCTAGCGAAATTCATTCCTCAACTTTTCATACATTAAAAAAATAGATTCTCACATCCATCAGCATGTCTCCCCCCCCCCTCTTCCTTCTAGCATCAGGTGATGGTAAGGCCAGCTCACTCAACCTTTCCTCATAACTGAGATAATATATCTCTCTCACTAGCATAGTAGCATGTCTTTGAACTTTTTCAAGATCTTTTAAGTGTTATATCTAGTGCGGATTCCAAAAGGGTGCTGCTCATTCAGGATTTTGCCTTATAGAAGTCAGAAATATTCCTGAAAATTTCCTTGTCTGTGTACCTGAAGGCCACTCTTACATTTGCTAAGAAAGCATATGCAACCTTTACTATACCATTTATATGCATTTCTACCAATACGTTTACCTCCAAATCGCTCTCGTTTTCTGACTTAAAATTTCGCTCCTGATACTGAGTATCTAAGCATGGGCCTTATTGCAGTTTTACCCATTCTCATTACTTTACAATTTTATGTGAATTTCATTTGTCACTTTTCTGACCACTCGTGCAAACTGTTTTGGTCTTCCTGATATTCTCTTCCATTAATCCCGTCTTTTGCTTTCTTCAATTTGTTACATCGTCTGTAAACATATTTAGAAATACATATACTGACTCTAGCAGGTGATATGCACATATAAAAGTTGCCCTAAAGCTGATCCCTGTGGAATCCCACTGCTAATTTTTCTCCTCTCAGGCACAACGTGTCTCCCTCTAACCTTCTCTTCCCTTCCAAGTAAGTAATTCTTTTTAATTCACTCCAAGACATTTCCACCTATTCTTGCCATTTACTTGCAGTTGCTTAATATGTCTCTCCCACGTGAGGCCGTATCAAATACCTCCTGAAAGTCTAAGAATGTGCAAAGTACCCAGCCCTCTCTTTCTGGCAATATTTGGCTTAAGCCAACATAAAATTCTTGTATGTTACCGTAGATCTGCCTTCTCTGAAGCATGTCTATCTGACAAAAAGTTGCATGACTCCAAGTGGAGAGAGAGGCGTGTTTTCTCAGTAGAATCTCCAAAACTTTGCAAACTATGCTAATATAGGAAACAGGCCTGCAGTTCAGTGCTGTGTCTCTCCATTCCTTCTTGAAGATAGGTGTCACGTTCGCTTGTTTCCAATATCTAGGAATCTTCCAAGATTCCAGAGACCTCTCTCTCTCTCTCTCTCTCTCTCTCTCTCTCTCTCTCTCTCTCTCTCTCTCTCTCTCTCTCTCTCTCTCTCTCTCTCTCTCTCTCTCTCTCTCTCTCTCTCTCTCTCTCTCTCTCTCTCTATATATATATATATATATATATATATATATATATATATATATATATATATATATATATATATATATATATATATATACACACAAACTCCAAGAGGCACGGCACAAAAGATCCTTATAAGACCAGAACTTCCCATTTAAGATTTCAAGAGGAACTGAAAATCCTTGGGTACATACCTGTGCGAAGCATTCACTCAATACTGCTTCATTCACATTTTGATCATGCTTAACACGTACTCCATAGTAATGTTAAAAATTTCATTCATAAATTCCACTGTGTGTATCGGTCTTAGCTTTGACTCCAGAGGTTAAGGAGCCATAGTGGGAACGGTACCCTTGTCTGTAAGGCACGACATAACTAGATCATATATATATATATATATATATATATATATATATATAATATATATATATATATATATATATATATATATATATATATATATATATATATATATATATATATATATATAATCACGCATACCTGACATAAATGCATGCGTATACTTAATGTTTGAATGTTCACAGATGGATATATACTAGGGAATAAGCAATGTTAGCTAATGCCATATACTTGAGGCACATTCCTATACCTCATGCAAAGAAATGCTTACCCTCCTATGATGGGATTAAGCTGGGGTAAAACATATTCGGAAACAATGATACTGATTATCATAGTTTTGTAAAAATAATGGCTGCCTTGTATAGTCTGAAAGGGAAAGTTTAAGCAGTGAGACCAAATAGAAATATATATATATATATATATATATATATATATATATATATATATATATATATATATATATATATATATATATATATATATATATATATATATATATATCGGTTGAACATCCTTACAGATTAGTTGTATTGTCAATGATAATTAGATATTGATGTAATTCCACCTTATTTGTCGTCGGAATAAAGGACTTATGTGTGGAGAATTAAGTTTTCTAAGAGAGCGATATATGATTGAATACTTATTTCGAAATTATTTTAATATTTTACTCTGATGAAAGGCCAAGAAAGAGGTTTCCCCCCCCCGCAAATGAGGTAGATATATATATATATATATATATATATATATATATATATATATATATATATAGATATATACTCAGACAAAGAAGTAGGGGGAGACTTCGTGTAAGATATTTTATAAATTCAGACAAAGAAGATGGATGAGGCTATTCTAGGTAATGTTTACTATATCGAATATTTACATAATCTCTATGATCATCAGGTGTATGCTCGTTCGAAATCATGAGCACATTTAGTTTTATTAATTTGTTTTATACTTTTTCTGTTCTTATGGTAGCGTATTTTTTTTTTACAAATTCTATCAAAAATAATTTTTTATTTTAAAAGTTACTTAAATATGAATTTTGTGATGGTTATGATAATTTATCCTAAAAGGTATAAATCCTTGTCAACTGCGATGGAAACGGACTCATCCATCGCGGGAATGGTGAAATGCAATACGGCCATGGAAAGTGTCGGTAATAAATTAGAGGTAAATATTCAGCGAGTCCGACGTATTTTTTTTTTTTTGTTCCTCCAGATATCTCGCTGACTTGAAGCTTGTGAATTATCACTACTAATGGCACTTTATAGAAAATCGAGGAAGTTCTCCAATGGTTCTTATCTTTCGTCTACAGCATCACCAATTCTCATTTGTCTTTATTCTAAGGCAATCCACTCATAAGAACTTTTTCATTTATTTATAATTTCTTCTTGGTGTTAGTTCGTCTTCTGGAATGTGGTTTTGGCACTGCGTTTCAGTCCCCTCCCCCCCCGCAACACCCATTGTGGCATCTTTGGGAATGAGGCAGCTGTATTTCCTGCTGGCTAGTACAGTGGTAACGCGCTGGCTTCGCATTCATGAGGTCGAAAGATCGGTCCCCGTCCAAGACCGAGAGTTTAAGCTGTTTACTGGCAGGAACTGCTGTGGTTGGACACCACAGTGGGGGGTTGGGGCTTGTCCCAGCTGATGAATACCCATTGTATTGTAATGGAAATAAAGGTTATTATTATTATTTATTATTATTATTTACTTCCTGCCTTTGTTACTTTTCTTTGAGAATTTTAGGCACAAGTTTTGATGTGACCAAGCAAGTTTCCTGCCCTTCATATACCACAAGAAGAACATATCAATGGAAAGTGGAGGTGATAACTTAGAGGTAATATTTATATTTGCATCAGATATGGTACTTGATTGGATAATTTTGCCTATAGGTTATACATTGAATGGCCATGATATATGGCAAAAAGGAAAAAAAATGGGTTATTCTTGCCAAAAGTGCCTCATTATAGGTGCATTCTATAATAGGTGTGGCTTCTAGAGTAAATAATATCCTTTACACTTCCTTGCTTTGCACTAAAGTTTGTCTTGTATGTTGCAACTCATTTCCATGACTGGGGGGTGGATATAGGCTTGGTTGGAGCGAAGGCATACTTACCGAAAAGTGTTAAGACAGGATACCTTCCTTGATGCCCTATGGCAGGGATCGAGCTGGTGATCCGGAACTCGTTACTTCCTCACCCACCTTCTCTACCATTGACTTGCTGAACCTAATCTAATTAGCCCTCTGTAAGATAATGCATTGATATTTGTTAATTTTATAAGTATTTTTCCATTTAGATTTTTTGGGGGAATTTGATGACAGATCCATAATAATGGACCTATATTTAAAAAAAAAAAAAAAAAAAAAAAAAAAAAAAAAAAAAAAAAAAAAAAATTGCACATTTCTGATATCATATATATCAGATATAAATCTCAATGCATATCTCAGAATTTTACTACTTGGCCAGTTTTCAGTAAGGATTTATGAGTTTGTATCAGGACTGAGTTAGCAGAATTAGAAAAGTCAATTTTTAATGTAAAGCGTCACAAGTTACCTAACATGAATACTCTTCCATCTGGTAATGCATTCATGTTACCAGTATGTTTTCCTGGTGAGTTGAATGATTCTGACTTTCATTGTAGTTGGAATTTCCTTGTACTGCAGCACCTACTAAACTTTTAAGTTTTTGGAAGCTGCTGGTTTGGAGATGGGATTGAGATTATTGGTAAAATAGTGTTGAATATTATGCCTAAATATGTGAAAAAAACCATTATTTATTATACGTCGTTTTTTAAAGCAAAAATTAGTTACTTTGCCACATACTCTCTGGACCTACAAAATAGTTATAAGCTTAATAAAATAAACTCAATTTTTGCTTTTAATAAATTAACCTATATTGATACTAAGTATATTTGACAAGTAGACTGTTTAACTAGTAACCTGCCCATATGTATCTTTCCAGTCAGCTGCTTTCAAAATCCTTTTTTTTTTTTTTTTTTTCCTTACTTTCCTTAGACCGCTAAAGTCATTGGAAAATATCTTGGGGGGGCAAAGAAAAGAGGCAATGCAAGACATATTATACAAATATAAAAGACAAAATTACTGAAATCAAAGCTAACTACACCATATAAATATATTTATAATTAACAGAACTCTATGAATCAGGGCTAATCTATTCTAATTCAATCTAGGACAACTTGATGATACTGTATTTAATGAAACTTTCTTTCAACCTGACCTCCAAACCCAATTTATTACTATTTCAGCCCCAAACAAGTATGCATGTACATATGCAATGCCTGTTTCAAATGGTAGTAATGTTATTGATTTGATGGATGCAGTTTGTATGGATTGTCTTATTCTTTTGTATAGAATTATTGGTTAAATGGATAACAATACCAAGAACCCTGATATTTTTTTATCTGACTTCGGGTGAGTAAGATCTTTATTAATTCATTAACATCTGTTAAGTATATCACAGCTGCTAAGCAGTGTTTAAGTATGTGTGCTTGTATTTTTGTATACATATACAGGGAGTCCTCGTATAACGTCGTTCTGAGTTACGCCGTTTTGTTGTTTTGTCGGAGGCTAATAAATTATTTGGAGATAGGATTGAGATTATTGGTAAAATAGTGTTGAATATTATGCCTAAATATGTGAAAATAACCATTATTTATTATACGTCATTTTTTAAAGCAAAAATTAGTTATTTTGCTACATACTCTCTGGACCTACAAAATAGTTATAAGCTTAATAAAATAAACTCAGTTTTCGCTTTTAATAAACTTAACCTATATTGATACTAAGTATATTTGATAAGTAGACTGTTTAACTAGTAACCTGCCCATATGTATCTTTCCAGTCAGCTGCTTTCAAAATCCTTTTTTTTTTTTTTTTTTCCTTACTTTCCTTAGACCGCTAAAGTCATTGGAAAATATCTTGGGGGGGCAAAGAAAAGAGGCAAAGCAAGACATATTATACAAATATAAAAGACAAAATTACTGAAATCAAAGCTAACTACACCATATAAATATATTTATAATTAACAGAACTCTATGAATCAGGGCTAATATATTCTAATTCAATCTAGGACAACTTGATGATATTGTATTTAATGAAACTTTCTTTCAACCTGACCTCCAAACCCAATTTATTACTATTTCAGCCCCAAACAAGCGTGCATGTACATATGCAATGCCTGTTTCAAATGGTAGTAATGTCATTGATTTGATGGATGCAGTTTGTATGGACTGTCTTATTCTTTTGTATAGAATTATTGGTTAAATGGATAACAATACCAAGAACCCTGATATTTTTTTATCTGACTTAAGGTGAGTCAGATCTTTATTAATTCATTAACATCTGTTAAGTATATCACAGCTGCTAAGCAGTGTTTAAGTATGTGTGCTTGTAATTTTGTATACATATACAGGGAGTTCTCGTATAACGTCGTTCTGAGTTACGCCGTTTTGCTGTTTTGTCGGAGGCTAATAAATTATTAATAATTTAATAATTTTTCGACCTACCTGGCTGGTGCGATAAATTCAAACTGCGCTCGCTAAACAGTTTGTGAGCGCGGCGAATGAATACACAGCTGACAGCACAGCTTTATTCATATTTATCAACTTAATGGCTTTATTTGTTTATATATTTGGTTTTATTTAAGGATTATATTGAATTAAAAAAAAAGCCTTAAATATTATTTAATTCAAAATACACAGCTAGCAGCACAACTGTATTTGTATTTATCAAGTTAATAGGTTTATTTATTTATTTATTTCTATATTTGGTTATATTGAAGAATTATATTTAATTTAAAAAAAAATACCAAACACATAGCCATAAATACAATTTTATTCGAATTTCTGTAGTTTGCTGAGCGTCGTGTAAGAATACGGTGTCTCGCGAAAGAAGAAGAAGAACCACCACTCAGTGTATTCCCGCGCGCCACATTGTGCCTCTTGTTTTATCTGCTCTCTCATTTGTTTCAATCGTGTTAGCTCGTTACTGACATTATTATGTCTCCCAAGCGTGTTGGTGGTAGTTTTGATGGCAGTGCTACGAAGAAAAGAAAAGCCTTCACTGTGGAAATTAAATATAGAAATTGTAAACCATGCTGAGAAGGGAGAAACTTCTAAGAACATTGGCTGCAATCTCAGATTACCCCATATGACTGTGGCCATGATCACCAGACACAAAGATTGCATCCGTGACCACGTGGCAGGTTCGACTCCTGTTTTGTCCACTGTGATCGCTATGCAGCGTAATTGCCTTATGATCAAGATGAAGAGATTCCTAGTGGTTTAGCTTGAAGACCAGAATTGACGGCGTATCCCAATAAGCCTCTTGTTAATACAGGAAAAGGCTAAAATATTGTTCAAAGCCTTGAAAAGAGAAAAGGGGGAAGGGAGTGCAGGTGAAGAGTTTGAGGCTAGCAGGAGTTAGTTTAATCGTTTTAAGGCTTGTGCTAATTTGCATAACATAAGAGTTCAAGGTGAAGCTGCTAGTGGTGATGAGGAAGCAGCAAAAATGTTTCCTGTTGCTTTGGCTGAGATAAAAGGGGAGGAGGGTTACTGTACCGAACAGGTATTTAACGTGGATGAGACTGGCTTATTCTGGAAGCGTATGCCTAGTCGTACATACATTGCCAAGGAGGAGAAGACAGCACCAGGCCATAATGTCAGCAAGGAGAGACTGACTTTGCTTTAGGGGGCTAATGTTGCTGGAGACCAAGCTTGAGCCCTTGTTGGTTTATTTGGCAGAAAACCCAAGGACACTCTAGGGCATTTGGGAGGGTCTACTGCCAATCATCTGGAAGTCAAACAAGGAAGCTTGGCTAACCCTTCAAATATTTGAGGACTGGTACAGCAACCATTTTGTGCCTGAAGCGGAGAGGTACTGTGCTTCCAGGCGTCTGCCCTTTAAGATATTGTTAATCCTGGAAAATGCCCCTGGTCACCCTGCCCATTTGGATGACTTTCATCCTACTGTAAAGGTGGCTTACCTTCCACCTAATACTACTTCCCTGTTACAGCCAATGGTTCAGTGGGCCATTGCCTCTTTCAAAGCCTACTACCTCCAAAGAACAATTGCTATGACTCGCAGGGCAACTGAGAAGGACAAGAACTTGACTCCCAAGGACTTCTCGAAGTCATACAGTATTTTTCATGGTGTGAAGAATACTGTTGATGCTTGGGAGGAAGTGATGCAGACGAACTTGAATAGTGTATGGAAAGAAGCATGCCCCTATTTTGTGAATGACTTCCTAGGATTTGAGGAGACAGTTGAGGCCGTAACCAAGAACGTACTTGTCATGGAAGGAGCTCGAATTGGAGGTGGAGGCTGATGATGATGTAAAAGAGCTCCTGGAATCTCATGGTGAGGAGTTATCTACTGAGGACCTCATTCAAGTGGAGAAGCAGATGACTGAAGAGGAGGATGAACAACCAAGCCCAGAGCCCAAGAGATTCACAATCAGGGAATTGGAAGAAACTTTTGTCCTGGTAGAGGAATTGTTGGCAAAGCTCTAGGCTCAGGACCCCAACGTTGTCAGGTCTCTAAGGTCGAATGAGGGATCAATGATGCCCTGCGGTCTTACAAGGAAATATATGAGGAGAAGAAGGCATCCTTCCAGACTCACCTCTACCAATTCTTCTTGAAGGTATAGCCCCCATCAAAAGGTCCTGTACCCTCTGCCTCAGGTGTCTCTACCTCTATAGGCTCACCTGCCCCCAGTATCTCCATCATCTGTTGTATGTTCTTTTGCCTCTCCAGACTCACCTGCCCCAGTCTCCTCAGCACCTGCCTTTCCAGCTTCCACCTCCCTATAAGCCTGTCTCTCCCTCCCTTGCAACACCACTTCCAGTGTGCAAGCCGACCACACGAGTAAAGGTAAGCAAAGATGTACTGTACTGTAGTGTAATTTTACTATTGGTATGTTTTGTGGTAAGTAAAGATAATCAATACTGTTATATTTAGTTTTACAATTTTTTTTATCAAAGATTAAGAACTTGAATTATATTTTTATGTTTTAGATGATTTAAATTTAACTTTGGTTGGGGGACCTATGTTCAAATTTAGGTGTGTTCTGACTAACGTCGAAATCCGACTGAAGTCAGCTGTCAGGAACGGAACCCTTTATGTTAAACAGGGGCCCCCTTTAATATTACAAGACTACTGTTGGGTGAGTTAATTGTAGTAGTAGCACAGCTGTCCAAAACATTAATTTTATTGGCAGGGATCACCTGATGGCGAATATCTTCACTTAGTAAAGAAACTTGATCAAAGTGAGGGCCATGTTCGTAAACATAAAGAGAAACAGAGATGGAGAGTGTAATGGCTTGTCAGATGTGAAGGGATAAAAGATGTGTGATGAATATCCAAGAATATTCAGTGTAGCTGTAGGCATAGAAAAAGAACCGTATCTGAAGGAAGACTTAACATCGAACTGTCCTGGACAGACCTTTTTAAGTTCAAAAAACCTTCAGCTGTAGTATCGCAACGGGCGGCTGGTGCCATGAGCGTGCCCAGGCCGATGAGTGCTGTTTTATTTTTTTTTATTTTTTTTTGGCCCGTCCTGGTGTCACAATCATTAAAAAAAAAAAAAAAAAATGCGAATGCATGAACTTTCCTTGTACAGTGCGTGTGGAACGTTGGCGGAATCATTGAACAAGACTGTCAAACAATAAAACTCATTGATATATATATAAGCATATGATGACAATTAATGGTAAATTGTTGCATGCAGTGAAGAGTTTGTATGAGGGCAGTAGAGCTTGTGTTAGGGTAGGGAATGAAGTGAGTGAGTGGATTCCAGTGAGTGTGGGACTGAGACAGGGATGTGTGATGTCACCATGGCTCTTCAATTTGTATATTGATGGAGTTGTAAGAGAGGTGAATGAGCGAGTGCGTGGTCGAGGTTTGAGAATGGTAGATGGGGATTATAATGAGTGGGAACTGAATCAGTTGCTGTTTGCAGATGATACTGTGGTGGTGGCAGATTCAGAGGAGAAGCTGTGTCAGTTAGTGTCAGAAATTGGAATGGTGTGTGAGAGAAGGAAGTCGCGAGTGAATGTGGGAAAGAGTAAGATTATGAGGTGTACAAGAAATGAGGATGGTGCTGGATTGAATGTTATGTTGAATGGAGAGACACTTGAGGAAGTTGATCAGTTTAAGTATTTAGGCTCCGTTATAGCTGCAAATGGTGAAGTGGAAGCAGATGTGTGTCACAGAGTGAATGAAGGATGTAAAGTGTTGGGTGCGTTGAAAGGAGTGATGAAGAATAGAGGTTTGGAAATGAACGTTAAGAAAGTTTTGTATGAGAAAGTGGTTGTGCCAACTGTGATGTATGGATCAGTGAATGAAGGATGTAAAGTGTTGGGTGCGTTGAAAGGAGTGATGAAGAATAGAGGTTTGGAAATGAACGTTAAGAAAGTTTTGTATGAGAAAGTGGTTGTGCCAACTGTGATGTATGGATCAGAGTTATGGGGTATGAAAGTAAGTGAGAGACAGAAACTAAATGTGTTTGAGATGAAATTTTTGTGGAGTATGATTGGTGTATCTCGGTTGGATAGGGTTAGGAATGAAGTGGTGAGAGCAAGAATGGGTGTGAGGAGAGAAATTGCAGCCAGAGTAGATATGAATGTTCTGAGATGGTTTGGCCATGTGGCAAGGATGGATGATGAAAGACTGCTGTAAAAGATGATGAATGCGAGAGTTGATGGGAGAAATGCTAGAGGGAGGCCTAGGTTTGGATGGATGGATGGAGTAAGGAGAGCCCTGAATGATAGGAGGATGGATGTGAGGGAAGCAAGCGAGCGTGCTAGGAATAGGAATGAGTGGCGAGTGATTGTGACGCAGCTCTGATGGGCATTTGCTATTAGCACGGGGCTGCATCTTACAGAGGTAGCCCTGTGGTAGGGGCAGTAGGAGGAGTTGGCAGTTGTGAAGCGACACAGGTTGTGGAAGAGCCGGGAGGATGGACTGTGGCACTCCAGCAGTGCCATCTGAACGGTCGCTAGCTCCCTCATCATTGCCCATAGAGCAAAGTAATCCCCTTATTGTTTTCTTTTTTGATGTCGGCTACCCCCCATTTAAAAGGGGAGACAGCCAAGGTATATAGATAGAATGATGACAATAAGCACAATAAATTCGTAATTCCAATAATTATGCTCCATTTGATGAGCTCTTACTGGGAAGAGAAGGTGAAGTTTAGTATGAACTTGAGTGCTTAATAATTTTATGTTATGCTGTATCATATACCGAGATAAGTATGTAATAACGAATGACAGCAAGGTAAATGAGTATGAGTTACCAGTACACCAAAACATGCAAAACAAATAAGCTACCTTATCTAATCTAGTCTCATGATGTATAGAAATCCTTAACTGAAGTGTATCTCTTATGATTTCGTGTTGGTAACCATTGAAATGAATGTAACATCTGGTTGCAAGAGCAAGTATTCCTAAAGTGGTTATGACTTGCGAGCACTCAAGTAAAACACACTAGGGAAACGTATTGGAGAAAAGTCTTTACCTCAGCTATGAGTATAGTCCTCCTTCCTCATCACCCTTTATTTTTATTTTGTAATTCCTCTTTGTCTTAATTCTCTGATAATATTGAATGTTGACATTATGGCTACAGAACTCTGCAAATTTATAATTTGTAGCTTGAGGCTAGGTTATGATGTATCCCTCGTAATTAAACATGTTGACAGGGTGTCTTATGATGTCATTAGAGATTTATCCATGTCTCAGAATGGATGGGCTCTCCTATCAGAAAACGGAGATATCTAATGTTAAAATCAGTGATTAAGCCTGTGGCAGTTATTATATATTCACACCTGTCAAAGTGGAGAATAGATGAAAATTATTTTGTAAGCCTCGTGGGTGTTTAAATGGTATTGTTGTGTAAATGATATGGTAAAAATTGCAATCTCATACTTTCCAGTATCAAAAATTTTACTTGTAGAATATATTGATCATGTTTGTGCTGTTACGATTTGATTAATTTCATTTTCCAGTAAGGTATGTAATGAATATTGTATAACCCCTTTTTATTTCCCTAAATTTTATTTTTCAGCTGGAAGTCCAGTTAGAAAATATAAAGCTTAAACTTTTGCATAAGGAAAGAAAGCTGAAAAAGTACAACCAAGTTTTGGAAGCCAAACAGCATGTTAGAAATACTCTAAAGAGGTGCCATGAAGGGTCCCTTATAAAAGGTATGTCTTTTCAAAGCACAGTCATATTTTTTTGTATGATTTTGTAAATTTAAGCATTTCTCTTCTTTGTGGAGACTGCCATACCATATCTTGTAGTTTGCTCGACTCGGGAGGTGATGGACCGTGTTCAAGCCCATATCAGGGAATTGGAAGGGCATCTAATCTAAAATTCCTGAACATCAGTTCGTAAGTGTACAGCCACAAACGGGGACCAATAGTGCTAAATAAAAGAACGTTAAAGTCTGTTATTGTCCACTTTGACACGTATAGATGTCTTTGATGGAAGCCTTGCCTTGGGTATAGACAAGTTTTGTCCTAATTGTAGAAAGAGGTAATTCTGATGTAGATATGATACTAAATCCCATCCCCTGGTTACGTTGGGGTGGAATCTGCGCATCTCAAGGGCCATGGTGTCATTTCAAATTCCTTTTGGAAAACGGTGCCAGCTTATTCCAATTTTGGCATCAATTTTTCTTGTTTTTGTGATTTTCATTTGAGTGTTTTCTTTTGTGTTTGTGACATTGTAAAGGGCTCTTTCTATGCACTATTTGGATCTTATAAAGATGAGTAACCCCCAGAACCCCATGTAAAGTTAAATAAGTCCATAAATTGTTAACTAAGTTAGGTTATATGACTTGCCTTGTAAATATGAATTGCTCTAGAGCAAGATCTTAGTTTTCTTCATATTTGGTACAGTATATTCGTAATAAGTTTGTGTTTTGTTGTTTGCTCCAACCAGTATTTCTGTTTAATATATGATAGGTCTTCTGGCGGATCTTGTAGACCTGTTTGCTGTTACTTTTTTTCACCGGTTAACATTTGCACCTTGTGCTGTGTGATATGCTTAGTATGCCTTGCTTCCTTCTACTACCAGGTCATACTGTCAAGTAGAAAGCAATCTTGTGTATGACTACTTGTACCCAGCTCCTTGACTGTTAAATCAGCTGTCACTTCACGCCCATAAAGGCCGTATCCCATGGGCATATTTTTCAGGCAACATCGTGATGAGTGAAAGCATTTTAGCCAAGAAATCTCTAGGAAGTATATCACACGGCTCCCAGGGGGTAAATAACAAGTCAGACGACCATAGACAGTTCACAGCCAACATGTAAACAAACCCCGAAATCAGATCAGAGTTTCAAGTTCACAGTTTGATTAAGGAAGTCGATGTAAACAATACATAATGAACATAATTAATAATTATACAGTATATAGTTTCAAAATGTTATACCATACTAAATACATTACAATAAGATGAAATTATATATTTCATGTAGTTTACTCATTATAGTCTTTCAATAACTGTTTTTCTTTTGCTCCATTACCTGGGGATTTTCGATAATATCTGTAAACAGCTGGTTGGTGAAAGTCTTAGGTTTCTGGGAATATGTAGTTTCTCAATATCGTACTTGCGCAGACAAATCATGCGAAAATGTGCCCATGTGATAGGGTCTTTAGTGACATTGTGAAATGTAGGCAAACTCTTTGCATCAGCCGTTATTTACAGCCTATTACTCAATAGGTGAATAAATGTTGAGTATTATTATAAGTATTTTTTCGTTTTATGTGTTAGAATACTGCTCACACATCTGGGGTGCTTCTTCTTATACTTATCTCCTTGATAGGATTGAATCTAAGGCAGTCAGACTCATTGACGATTCTTCTTTTATTTTTATTCTGGATTCTCTCTTTCTTCGGCATAAGGTATCTTCCTTTTCTCGTTTCTATCGCTACTACTTCCATCGCTGCTCTGATGAGTTGGCAAGTTGCATCCCTCCCCCACTGCCGAGGCCACGTAAAACTTGCTAAGCGGCCTCATCTCACAGGTACTGTGTGGAGATTTGTAGCTCGCGGATTGGTCGGTGCAGCAACTGCTTCTTCCCATCTATCTTTAGAGTCTGGAACTCTCTTCCTCCTATTTCTTATGACCTATCATCCTTCAAAAAGCGGATCTATCGTCATCTCACGGCCTAGTCCTCCATATCTCTGAGTCCTGTGTACTTTGACTTTTTTCTGTCTGTCATTTTCCTTTGTATGACATTACCTCATCTCTGCCTTGTCCTTAATCTTTTTCTTTTCCTTTGTTTTGGTGTTTTCTCGTGCCCGGGCCTTTATTGATGAAGGCAGTTTTTGCCTGTCCCGGTGTCATACTCATAAAAAGAAAAAACTAATTGACTGAAGACAAGATTTGCTTTTCCATTCCTCTTCATTCCGTTCAGTCTTTGACCTTTGCAGAGTGACTGTTTGGTCTTTAATATTGGCCAGGTGCAAACTGTATATCTAGACCAGTGCAGTCCCTAGTTTCTTCAGAACAGATAATCTGCATCATAGGTTATAGAGTGAACTTGCTATATACAGTGTAGTATGAATTAGTAACACTTTCTTGTTTGTAATATTAGCTGAGACCTAGTCTGCACTGTTGGTCTCGTGACTAATTATTGTAGAATTGCAGACATTGGTAGCAGTAGGGCATTCATATGAATCCGTATTATATGTCTTCCTACTTATTAGCAATCTTTTTTTTTTTTTTTATTCAAAGGTATTTTTTCCGTTTGTTGGAGTTTACACACGTGGATCTTACTCAGTATTAGTTTAAGCAAATGTGATGTCTGCCTTGGTTTACAAGTTTATTAATGTTAAAGATTGAAATGACATTAAGAACATTTTATTTTTGACAGCATGGAGTAATCAGTCCTGAGACAACATAATGTAGCCATTAATTTTTTTCTTTCCTGGGTTCTCGTTTATGAAAAGTACCTCTTATAGCCCAAGAGACACATTGTAAAGACAGTAAAAACTGATCATTGAAATATTTCAAACCTCTGTAAATTCTGACAAATAAAAAATGCACTGTTATTGTGCTTGACCAATTGCTGGGCTATCAGGAATGTGTGGATAGATGAATATTTTCTCCAAAATATATTTAGGAACTGTTTTGCTGCATTGGCTATTGGCGAGACTACTACATCAGTTTTATCACACCAGAATTTGGTCTATATCCTTGCATTTTGGCCAGATTCATGTTATTGTAAGCATCTGGTTTTTGTTTTGCTTTGACGATGTACTTGTTAACCTAGGTTGTTGTTCCCTAAGCCACCTGGCCGAACAGCTGTGAGTCCCTAGGGAAGGCCACTACTGATCCCAGTCTCCCACAGAGCTCCCAGTGAGTTTATTTTGTGTTGCTGGTATTTTTGGTTGTGTACAGTGCAGTCTTCCATTTAATACATGGGTTAGCTGGGTCACCCAGGCTAACCTAGGTATTACATTATGCCTTTTGCTCTCTACCTCTGCATGTAACTTAATACAAGTTGGTTTAGTAAGCATCAAGTCATAGAGTATGGTACATATGTTGCCTTCAGAATATGTGCAATATTTCTAGTTTTTATATTAAATGTACAGTCCCCTGACTGTTTGACCTCTCCTGGATTAAAATTTTCCGTGTCTTATTATTTCTAAATTTTTTTCATTGATTTCTGTAATAGCGGGGTTGGATTGGCTAGAGAGGCTGTTTTTGAAATACCGTATTGCCATATTTCAGAGATTGAGAAAAGCTGTAGTGTAGTGGTAGAATGCTCGAACTTGCGTCAAGTCCACGATGGGGCAATTGGATTGATATCCAACCTTAATACCTCAACCTCACGCTATCTGCCTCCACGCCCAAATAGGGCTAATAGTGACACAAAAAAAATTAGATTCTTTGAAAGAATATGATGAAATAAGATATGGTATAGCCAGACCTGAAACTAAGTCGTTTGTATAGTCAAATGCTTGGAATTATTGGTGAAATTTACCAACTGTGTTTGTCATTTGACCTGTGAGGAGGTAACTTTATATATAATATTATGCTAGTTTCATTTTGTGATGCATGGTTAGAGCTAGAGCATCATGCTAAATATATAATTTCTTACCTTCAATATCTTATTTCAGATGATATCGCTCCCACATTATCTGAGGACGCATTAGAGAACAAATGTAGTGGATCTAAATCTGTTAAGTTTTGTGAGGAGGCCCCTCAGGTGATCTTCGTCACTCCGCCTTGTCATGGTCTCAGTAAGAAAAAGGATAGTAGGGAAAGAAAGAAGAAGAAAGGCTATAGATCTCTATCTCTACACGATAAGAAAACTCAGTGTTTACGTAGAGGAAAAGAGGAATCTTTACACAATGTACAAAAAACCTTTCTGGACAATTCGTCATCAGTAAAGGGCAGTTGCGATGAGATAGCAGCATGCAGTATTTTGCAAGGTGAAGAAACTGGTAATATTGATGAATGTTCATTAAAAAAGAAAAGAATCTATTCTATATGTAATGATGATATATGTGTATATGACGCTGAAAGAAGAGAATCTCTGCACAATACAAAACCCTCTTCCAGAATACTGGATCCTTTACCAGAGCCTCTTAATAAATCACAAGAACAGTCTTTCAGAGATAAAGACTTTGGTACAGTTGGAGATACTGGTAATGTACATACCAGTCATGAAGTTCAGGAATTAGAAGTAACAAGAGAATTCAGTGACAATCAGAATAATAACGTTCATAACTTTGTCGATATTGCAAATGAAGACACGTTTATATTTCCTGATTCTGATATTAAGATGGCAGTAGAAGTTGAAGAAAATGAGGGGTCTGAAAATACTTCTTTTGACTTATTTGTCACTAAAAATACCACGTGCGACTTGCATGATAGCACATTAAAGGAGGATTTGCCTAATATTTATTCATTTATTCCCAGCTCAGCAATTAATAAAGACTTTATTGTGAATGATGTAGTGAGGAGCAATGCAAATTGTGATAATAGAGAAAGAAGCAAGAGAGAAAATAAGATACATGAAAATGATGGTATCCATACCCAAGACCAGCATGCCCATTCTGCTTTATTATTAGAAAATTGTAATAACATGCATAAAACTACAACCAATAATAAGAAAAATGCAAAAAAAAGACATGAACCGAGAAGCATATGTGAAACCATAAAATATGTTACTGAAAAAACTAAATTTTCAGAGGAAGTGGTTGATGCATATCACAGTGACATAGACTATGATAATAAAGACCTGAAAGTGCATATTATTGATGAAATTCAGTCAAAGGGTCAAGAAAATCACTCAGCCATAGTCAAGCTTAGAAGTGAGAATGTGTTCATGACAGAAAATATGAGAGAAACTAATAAAAAGAAAACTTACTTTACAATGCCGGTTGCTTGTGCCGCTGAATCGCAAGACCTGTTTAACTCTCCTGCTCATAGTAGTAAGAGTGATTTCAAAGGACGGACTGGTTGTTTGAAAAATGCCTATAAAAACCAGAAATCATCATTTCATGCTGATTCTTTTAGAATACAGGAAAATAATTCAAACAATAGTCAGGTTGGTGACCTAGATTCAGATATAGAAGATTTGGATAATAATACCAAACAGAATGAAATTTTAAGTGATAATACTAATATAACAAGAAGAGTTAAAAATCGTTGGAGGGATGTCTTATGCAGTGAAATCTTAATAGGTAGGAAAGTACGTTGTCCTAAGGATAGAGGAAAGACTACTGTTGAGTCTGACTCAAATGAAATGATTACTTGCAAGTATGATCACGATTCTGGTCTCCGTGATGCAATATCAAACCTGGGCCATACTTTGTACCACAAAGTAAATGAGTCTGACAGTATGGAAATATCCTTATCAAATACTGACACCCATCCTATTAACAGTATGGAAATTAATAAAGTGCAGAATAAGGTCCAGGAAGAAGGATCAAAGTTATTGAAAAATAATAACACAAATTCGTCACCTGTGGATATTCTTGAGAGTATCAATAATACTCAAGCAGTTTCAAATTTTAATACTCTGGTGCCAGACTGCAAACCCTTCAATGAAAAAGAATGTTTCTTATTTGAAAAAGAGCATGGAAAGTACACTAATAATGAGAATTTTGTGTGTGAATCCAATGCTTTAAATAACAGTCAAGAATTGCCCACAAAGATTGAAATATACCCCACATCAGTTCAGCCAAATATCAGGAAAAATGAAGGTTGTGGACACGAAGTAGAACATTTTGATAATTCTTCTTTCAACTACAGAATAGATTATCATAATCTTGATACCACCTTAAGCTTGGGGAAGGTTTTATCTTCATCCTTTACTTTTGCAAAAAATGGCCTCGAGAAGAAGAATCACATAACCTTGATACATGAAGCTGGATTTTCCATTTGGAGACTGGAAAAAGCAGTAGATACAAAGGAAGAAAAAGGACAAAATGATATAAAATCATCAGAGAAAGACATGAGTGTAAGAAAAAACGACGCAAACAAATGGATTGTTATTTGTGAAAAAGTACATGATATTGGAATGCCCTTAGATATTAGGTAATTATTAGCCATAGAGCTTATGTACAGTGTCTTTTGCTTAGCATTAAACTCTAACTATAAATTTAATGCATACAATTTGTGACTATATATGTTTATATAAATTTTTGGTATGTAAGCTATAGCCTGATAGTTATGAGTATATTAAGACTGAGGCATCCCCTTCAATATTGATCCGTAATGACTCAAGCTATGTTCCTCTTTGTCTTAGGACATTAGCATATCTTATGTCCTCTTCTGTGGACTAGATGAGCGATTCTTTGTAACAGTTACTTCTATGTTTTCTTGTGTACCTGGCATTTGCACTAGTGCAATTTAATAGTTCTTTATATCAAGCTCCTCTAGTATGGTCTAGGCATAACCTAAATATATTATATTTTTTGCTTTATAAAGTTATCTTTAATTTATTCTTCTTTATGAAGCTCATTTGAATATGACTTTTGCAGCTTCTTTTCCTCCCCTCTACTTTATCATTTCATATACTGGGGGTCCTTGGTTTATGAGGTTATTGAGCTACCACGTTTTTTGGTTTCAGTGCATCTCCCATAATTATTTTTCTTCTTTTTTTTATAATGTTTGGCCTGAATTATGTCTCCCAAGCATAAAGCAGGTTCTTCTGTTGGTAGTGCTTCGAAGAAAAGGAAAACCATCGACATTGCAGTGAAATTAGATAGCGAAATGGTTGGAAAAGGGAAAAAACTTTACTACTGCATTAGCTTAGGTAGAGGATGTAGTTGCTTATTTAATTGTGCTCCAAATTACGCAGAAAATCTGGTTACGATGTGTCTTAAGGAATGGAACTGCAGTGTAGGTTAAGAACCTCCAGTATTCATGTCTGTCATGATGGATATGCTTACCAAAAATAAGTTCACGAAGGATGTAAGTGTATTATTTTTTGTTATGGCCTCCACCTGACACGTTTAGCCCATTTCCCTGCTCCCCTTTGTTTTTATGATCCCTCTTCAACTCCACCACTTCTCAATGTTGGGGCTACCTGTAAGTGATGATATGATGGCCAAGTTGGTGGATACATTAACAATCACAACTTGGGGATGAGATTTGATTTTTCCTTTCATATTGGTTCTGCTCTGGCAGATTGGCTTTTAAATGTACCACGAGATTATATGTCTCCAGTTGAATAAGATTTTTATATCACTGAGGTTGTTCAATACTGATAGGCAAAGGCCTTTGGCAATGATCTCTAGAACTGTACTTCTTAGCTTGGAGGAGATTTCAAAATTAACCCATGCACAAGCTTAATTTGCCCCCCCCCCTTTTTTTTTTTTATTAGATTTTGTTTTAGGTTTAGGTTTTGAATTTGTAGTTACTTACAGGTATGACGCTTGGAACTACAACATCTATGAAGCTGCCTTGACCATTCATTATTGACGTTGACAAGATAATACTGACAGTTTCTAAAACCGAAATGTATAATACAGCTCATAATGCAATAAATTTTTTGAAAATTATGCCATAAACTATAGCTTACTATATACCATTTAGTCAGTAATATTTTTGCCCTCGACTTTTTTTTTTTTTTTTTTTTTTTTTTTTTTTTTTTTTGAGTGTGACACCGGGACAGGCAGAAACTGCCCTCATCAACAAAGGCCCGGGCACGAGAAAATACCAAGACGAAGGAAAAGAAAAAGGTTAAGGGCAAGGCAGAGATGAGGTAATGTCACACAAAGGAAAACGACAGACAGAAAAAAAACAGTCAAACAAAAGAGGACCCAGAGATATGGAGGACTAGGCTCTGAGATGACGATAGATCTGCTTTTTGAAGGATGAAAGGTCATAAGAATTAGGAAAGACAGAAGGAGGAAGAGAGTTCCAGAGTCTGGAGGTAGATGGGAAGAAGCAGTCGCTGCACCAACCAATCCGCGAGCTACAAATCTCCACACAGTTCCTGTGAGATGAGGCCGCTTGGCGAGTGTTACACGGCCTCGGCAGTGGAGGAGGGATGCAACTCGCCAACTCATCAGAGCAGCGACCGAAGTAGTAGCGATAGAAAAGCGAAAGGGAAGATACCTCACGGCGAAGAGAGAGAGAATCCAGGTTAGAAGTAAGAGAAGGATCATTAATGAGTCTGACTGCCTTAGATTCTTTTATAAACTTTATAAACTTTTATTTCCATTTTACAATGGGTATTCGTCAGCCAGGACAAGCCCCAACCCCCCACTGTGATGTCCACCCACAGCAGTTCCTGCCAGTAAACAGCTTAAACTCTCGGTCTTGGACGGGGACCGATCTTTCGACCTCGTGAATGCGAAGCCAGCGCGTTACCACTGTACTAGCCAGCAAGATAAGTAAAGGAGGAAGCACCCCAGATGTGTGAGCAGTATTCTAAGCAGGGGCGGATAAGACCTTTGTAAATTTTAAGTAACTGCAATGAGGAAAAGTATTGACGAAAACGAAACAAAGCCCCCAATTTTTTGGATGAAGATAGAAATTTGGATTATGTGATTCCTCCAAGACAAGTTAGAGGCTATATACCAATTTTAAAATAGATAACTTCATTCAAATCCTTTGTTTAAGGTTTATTCACCAACTTGATGTTAATATTTTGCAGAGGGGAAATTCTAGCCACAAACTTTGTTAAAAAACAATGAAAATGAAAGTTTAAAACGAAGTCCCAGTAGTAATCAAAGAAAGAGATAATTCACCAAAACTTCTATCTAATGACACTAGTAAAGAGTCAAAAGTGTCAGCTTATTTTTTAGAAGCTTTTCCAAGAGAAATATGTCTGTGAGCTTCATGGCATCTCCACAAGGGCACCTTTCTCTGAAGTGATGTTGGTGGTGGTATCAGCCACTGTTGTTCCAGCTGATTATTAAAAAGAATTCCAAGATAATATTCCAATGACTGCATTTTTCATATCTACGACTGAGTTTTAATATGCATAATAAGAGGAAAAGCAGTTTGAAACCAGGCTACTCCTAGGGCTTTTTTACCTTTAGTAATATTACTGTGGTAGTGCACTGGTTAGATTCCTTGACTTGGGAGGTGACAAACCCGTGTTCGAGTTCGCTACGGAGTATAAAAAAGGGCATCCAGCTTTAATGCCCCAGCTCTAGCCTTTCTTTGTCCACCCTCTTCATGGGGATTTATACTTACACATAAAATGGCAAATAAGCCAGAATATTAAATAACCCCAATTTTGGGATGAAGTGGTTACATAACTCTAACTCAATTTGGGAATGACTTTGCTGATTAATATATATAATTTATAAAAAAAAATTCTGTTTTTCAGACAAGTCTTGGCAATTGGTCTGCCCTCAGATGATGACGATAGATGTATTGTGACTATTAATAGAATTGGAGAGAGGTCTTTGCAATTGGTATATGTTCAGTTCAGCGTGAACAATGGCTGGCTCATCACTGATATTCTCTTAGATAATTTAAATTGGTAGGGATTTGTTTTTACAATTACCATTTAATAAGATATAGAATATATTACCTATAGATGTAGACCAGCAAATAGAAGGCCTCTCCTTTGAATATTTTTTTCTTGTCAATCCAACTGTTACAGAAAGTTTGAATTTGCAGGGTATATATTGAAGCACTGCTTCATGATTTTTGCTACAGTTGTGGCCACCTTTGTGACACAGCAGGATGCAATATCCGTTTGAAGGAATTAGTTTATTTTTATTATTATTACAGATGCTCCTCTACTTACAAACAACCGAGTTACGAACATTCACAGATACGAACAAAACAGCTACCCATTGTATCCCTTGAGGAAAACAAATCTCATGAAAAAAGACTAAGATCAGAAAGTTCCACTTCCAGGAAGGTCCAAGCATCTTTTTCCAGAAAAGTGTCTACAGCGAAGATTGTTCTGTACTTCCTATGCCTTGGTGCTTTTCCAAGGTTTGAAAAAATTGAATGGTAGTGAAGTAATCTCTGGATATTTCTTTTGTTGGTGAAGCATCAGTGTGGCACACCAAGTACAAAACAATCTTTGCTGAAGACACTTCTGGAAAAGTGTCTTCAATTCATATTCCAAGGCAAAAGGTGCTTTATTGTTTAAGACATTCTGGAGGAGAGAGCTATTAACTTTGGGAAAAGAATCTCTTTATTACTCTCTTCGATGGGGATATTAGGAACAAAGGGTCCTGGAACCTTGTGTAATGATTGCAGTTCTCTCTGGTGCTTAACCAACATATATACTGTACATGCATTATATCAACTTATGAACATATTAAAATTCATTAATACTGTATACTTTATGTTTTATGTAGTATAAGTTTGTTGAGTGTGGTAGGAAAAGTGTATGGTAGGATACTGGTTAATAGGATTAGGGATAACAGAAAATGTGATCGCAGAAGTGCAGAGTGGTTTTAGGAGAGGTAGAGGTTGTATAGATCGGATTTTTATAGTTAGGCAGTTATGTGAGAAATATATAGCAAAGGGTAAGGATGTGTATTTTGCATTTTTGGATCTGGAGAATGCGTGTGATAGAGTTGATAGAGAGGCAGTGTGGAATGTTTTGAGATTATATGGAATTAATGGTAAATTGTTGCATGCAGTGAAGAATTTGTATGAAGGGAGTAGAGCTTGTGTTAGGGTAAGGAATGAAGTGAGTGAGTGTGGGACTGAGACAGGGATGTGTGATGTCACCATGGCTGTTCAATTTGTATATTGATGGAATTGTAAGAGAGGTGAATGAGCGAGTGCGTGGTCGAGGTGTGAGAATGGTAGATGGAGATGATAACGAGTGGGAGCTGAATCAGTTGCTGTTTGCAGATGATACTGTGGTGGTGGCAGATTCAGAGGAAAAGCTGTGTCAGTTAGTGTCAGAATTTGGAATGGTGTGTGAGAGAAGGAAGTTGAGTGACTGTGGGAAATAAGGTTATGAGGTGTACAAGAATGAGGATGGTGCTGGATTGTATGTTATGTTGAATGGAGAGACACTTGAGGAAGTTGATCAGTTTAAGTATTTAGGCTCGGTAATAGCTGCAAATGGTGGAGTGGAAGCAGTTGTGTGTCAGAGAATGAATGAAGGATGTAAAGTGTTGGGTGCGTTGAAAGGAGTAATGAAGAATAGAGGTTTGGAAATGAATGTTAAGAAAGTTTTGTATGAGAAAGTGGTTGTGCCAACTGTGATGTATGGATCAGAGTTATGGGGTATGAAGGTAAGTGAGAGACGGAAACTAAATGTGTTTGAGATGAAATGTCTGAGGAGTATGACTGGTGTATCTCGGTTGGATAGGGTTAGGAATGAAGTGGTGAGAGCAAGAATGGGTGTGAGGAGAGAAATTGCAGCCAGAGTAGATATGAATGTTCTGAGATGGTTTGGCCATGTGGCAAGGATGGATGATGAAAGACTGCTGAAAAAGGTGATGAATGCGAGAGTTGTTGGGAGAAATGCTAGAGGGAGGCCTAGGTTTGGATGGATGGATGGAGTAAGGAGAGCCCTGAATGATAGGAGGATGGATGTGAGGGAAGCAAGCGAGCGTGCTAGGAATAGGAATGAGTGACGGGCGATTGTGACGCAGCTCTGATGGGCATCTGCTGTTACCACGGGGCTGCATCTTACAGAGGTAGCCCTGTGGTAGGGGCAGTAGGAGGAGTTGGCAGTTGTGAAGCGACACAGGTTGTGGAAGAGCCGGGAGGATGGGCTGTGGCACTCCAGCAGTGCCATCTGAACGGTCGCTAGCTCCCTCGTCATTGCCCATAGAGCAAAGTAATCCCCTTATTGTTTTCTTTCTTTGATGTCGGCTACTTCCCAAATAAAGGGGGAAACAGCCAAGGTAGATAGAATAGTAGTTAATTGTCATTAGTCAAAGTAGTGTACAGAACTACATACGTATTTACTGTACAGTACTTTTTTCCCTAAGCACAACTTATGAACAATTCTACTTACGAACGTACTTCTTGAACCTAACTCGTTTGTAAGTTGGAGAGGTTCTGTATCATTATTGTTATTGTTGTTGTTGTTATGTTGATTTTTTCATCTACTTCCACTTGTAGCTCATGAAAGTGTAGAAAAAAATTATATCATTCTCATTTTTTGCTTTGTTGCATTTGCTGCATACACATTGTAAGTTAGTATGACAAATAAATGCAACTGTCAGTGCATCCTCATTTCCCATGATATTTAAAAAACTGTGTTTGTCCAAGATTCATATTTGAAAGTGCTTATGTATTTGCATGTCATGTATTCCCAATTTCTCGTATACTTTTAAATCATTCCAGGTTTAATGTACTGTGCTTAGACTTGAGTTATACAAATTAAGGTCTATGCAAAAGTAGTATAGTAGTTGTTATAATGTGTAATTTTAAGGAAAATATTTTTTAACTAATAGTTTCTGACTATGTATACTCAATCGCACTCTTTATAAATGCCTAAGGTTCAGGTCTACGGTAGCTGATGATGGGGGTTGGTAAAAATAGGGGCCTAAGAACATAATGGAATGTTGACCAGTTCTTTTAAGATAACTTGACTAATATTTTTATATGAGAAATTGTTTCTAGGCATTGTTTGATTTTAACAATCCTTTTTATGACTGTAGTCGCTTGGGAGGGAAGAAGTGAAAAACTTTGTTATACAGTAACCTTGAGGTGAATATTATGGTAATGACATGGAGATCCATGGGAGTTTTTAAATTGCCTTAGCAATTTGAAAGAAATTATTGTTAATATCATCTATGAATGATATATACCATCTAAGTCATTCTCTGTAGCTTTTATTTGTATTTCCTTCCTACGAGGAAAGTTAAAAACAAAAAATTAATATCCATTTGATTTTGAGGTCTAGTATGGAAAAAATGAGTTAAAATCGTAATATGTACTGTATACCATTTAATGTAGGTGTTTTGATTATGTTTTCTACATTATTTTGTGATAATACTTTTACTTAGTATTTTACCTTTTGAGTAATTTCCTATACATAGAGTACATTGCACATAATTGATACCTGTATTTAAGTTACATTGTTAAAAAACTAATACATATTAAGTATTCTTTTGTTTTGTAGATACATTCATTGTAATGTTGAAGTTTGCAGTACTGTACTGACAAGAATATTGTTTGTTTTATCTTTCCAGTGAATTACTTGGTCACTTATATGGCTGTGTATTAGATGAATGGAGTGTCGTTATGTGCTGGAACTCCTCAAAAAGTACATCTTCATGCTCAGTTTCAACTATTAACTTTGATGTCACTTTCTCAATGCGTAAAAAGCAGTGGGAATTACGCTGTGCATCGTCTGTGTGCACTCCTCCGTGGAGGTCTCACGTCACTAGTCTAGTTGCCCTGTGTTATTCAGGTAAGACTTGTACAGTATAGCCCTGGTATTTACTTGGAATTTTATTGTATTGGCCATTTCATATGTTATATTGTACTGTACTTAAGTTTTGTTTTTATCCTTCACTTTTGATTGTTGTGAATATAGATATCATTATGAAAGATCAGATTTTGAAGGCAACCAACACTGTATCCTTCGTTGGAGAGAAATCCTTGAAGACAAGATAAAAGGAAATCTATTGATGATTCATGTGCAAACTTATCATTGGAGAGCAGATCCAAAGATAATACCTTAACTCTTGTCTCAGTACCTCAGAGGAAAGTTACTTCATGTTGGCAAGGAAGTTATCATCGATATATCCGTTTTCTCTTATTGGACTTGTAACTTCCAACATATTACATCAAGATTGGCCCTGTAATCTCCTACAAATGATCATCTGTTATACTTTAAATATTGCATCAAGATTTGCTCTATAATTTCCAACAAATTAGTATCTAAATTTTTATTTGCTTCTTGTTCTGAATATTTTTAATTTTGTTTCGTAGGTAAATTCCATGGATTTTGATCTTGGAATTACCCTTGCCATTTCGTCCCTCTTAAAAGCCTCAGACTTAGCCTTCATAGTTAATGTTTTCCCATTTTATTATTCTGCAATAATTGTACCGAGTGGGTTATTGATATATGGGCATAACCAGTACCAAGTGAAATTTTTTATTTTCTCATCGTTTTCAAGTATGGTCTTTTTTGTTATCAGCTGCATTTTTTTGTCACTGACAATTTTAATGAAATCAACAAAAATGGATGGAGCACTTATAAAAATGTTAACGGAAGGTTTTTACAAGCAAACACACCAAATCCCACTTGATAAATAAATAAACATGAAGTTGCCATGCACGGCAGTTTTATCATTAGGATATTTTGTTTAGCTTTTTTGTCCCATTTTCAGAGATATCATATATTAGTCACATCATTGTAAGTTAAGGATTACATAGCATCAACTAATGTTGTTCTGGAGTTGTATATGATAGAGGGAAATCAAAACTGTAACATCTATATTTGGTGCAAAGTTGTCAAGGAAGGTTATGGAGCCATTATTGGAATGGAAACACTTCTGTGCGGCTAGAAGACCAGACCAAGATACAATAGCCGAAAAGCAAGAAACTGATTCAATCCAAGGCCCAAAGTCTTTTCAGTGATATTGAAAACAGATATCCTGATGCCTCTTAGAGTTTTTGCAAGCTGCGCATGGCTTCATTGTGTCAGGAATCATGCTGGGTTGCAAGTACCACAATAGCTAGGGAGACTGCACGTAGGGATGGGAAAATGGCAAAGCAATTCCCAGAGTGGCTTAAAATATTCTTCTGCTGAGGATTATATCTTCCACAAGAAATATTATTTGCCAGTGATATTGGAGGACCTATCTATTAAAGGGAGACGAGCAGGAAACACTACAAAGCATCAGAAAGGTTAATTTTCTTTACTATGTATTCATTTGAGAACCTTTGTGACTTCAGAATTAAGACAGCATGGACAATTTCTGTTTTGTTCCAGGATTTTATTTTTAAATTATTTTTTGCCTGGAAATTAAAGATATTACAAGGAGAATAATTTTTCATTAAAAGTGTTGCTCATCTTGGCCAACAGTCCTGGTCATCCAAGAAATCTCTCCCACTAAACCTCACTACGGCAGTGCATGGAGCAGGGGTATGTCTCAAACTTCAAGATATGCTATCTTCAGCACTTGTATGGTCAGCCATGCAATGCACTTCATGTAGTGCAGAACTGTCATTGTGAGAGCTACGTAAGAGTTATAAAGAGCCTCCTTCATGGGCACCAGAATATCTTTTTAGCAAGAATGGGTCCTCAACAATGAGTGTTGAAGTCTTAATTATTCCTTGGTGCTTCCACAGGGATTCTAGAGATGCATATTGTTAAAGATGTATTTCTGGTTGCTTAATATAATAAGGTATTAGAGATGACTGTATAATTTAACTCTATATATAAAACACCTTGCTTCATGAGTCCCCATGAAGAAAGTGTACTAAATGTTCATCTGTTAAAAAAAATCATAATATGGCTTTTTTTTTAATTTATATATACAAACGTTGATCTCTTATGCCAGTGATAATATAAAATTAGCATAATGCCTTGTAGTTGATGTGCAGTTTATTTAAAGTGGGTATTTTTTTTCCTCTTTATATTAATTGCATTGTCATTACTCAGTCATTGCTTTCAGATGTAACAGGAGTTACGTTATGTACCACCATTGATACATTGTATGTATATGACGTAGCGAGGAATGGCATACTTCACAAACTGGAATGGACTTCTTATCCACTCTCTTGGGCTGTAGCCATTAAGGTAATATATATGAATATATATATTTTCCTGTCTTTTTTAAACTAAATTTTTTATTATCCATGGCTTTATGGTTACTTGCAGTTTTGCTACGCTGGAGAACCAGTATTGAATACTGCCTTGTTTAATGAAGTAAAAGTGTGTTTTGTAGTGTCATGTTAAGAATGTTAAAGGGAAATTGGTACTCATTATCTCCAAGCCAGCCAATTTAGCAATCTGAATGAGTTCACCTATGGGAATGGCAAGCTAATAGTGATCTCAGTTGCATAACAGGATTCGATTTTAGAATATTTATGTTTATGCTTACTTTGTAGATTTGCACTTTATGAAGAAATGTATTTGTTTGTATGTGTCATTGTTTAGATTCTCACTAAGAGCA